>VMKM01002330.1:0-77207 GCA_008360985.2 Macquaria ambigua
TTTCTGATGTTAAACTCAGACAAAACCAAAGTTATTGTACTTGGCCCCGAACACCTTCGAAACACATTATGTAAAGATATAGTTTCTCTAGATGGCATTGCCCTGGCCTCCAGCGACACCGTAAGGTATCTTGGAGTTATCTTTGATCAGGATATGTCCTTTAACTCCCACATAAAACAAACCTCAAGAACTGCCTTTTTTCATTTACGTAACATTGCAAAAATCAGGCACATCCTGTCTCAAACAGATGCAGAAAAACTAGTCCATGCATTTGTTACGTCTAGGCTGGACTATTGCAGCTCTCTACTATCAGGCTGCCCCAATAAGTCCCTTAAGACTCTCCAGCTGATCCAGAATGCTGCGGCACGTTTACTGACAAGAACCAGGAAAAGAGATCATATCTCTCCAATATTAGCTTCTCTACACTGGCTCCCTGTAAAATCCAGAATAAAATTTAAAATCCTTCTCCTAAATGGTCAGGCACTATCATATCTTAAAGAGCTCATAGTACCCTATTACCCCACTAGAGCACTGCGCTCCCAGAATGCAGGGTTCCTTGTGGTTCCTAGAGTCTCTAAAAGTAGAATGGGAGCCAGAGCCTTCAGCTATCAAGCTCTTCTCCTGTGGAACCAGCTCCCAGTTTGTGTACAGGAGGCAGACCCCCTCCTCACATTTAAGAGTAGGCTTAAGACTTTCCTCTTTGATAAAGCTTATAGTAGGGCTGACTCAGGTGAGCCCTGAGCCCCCCCTTAGTTATGCTGCTATAGGCCCAGACTGCCGGAAGACTTCCCATGATGCACTGAGCTCCTCTCTCCTCCTCTTCCTCTCCATCTGTACGCCCTCATATCCCATCAATGCTTGTTACTAATTCAACTTCTTCCCGTAGTTGTGTGCTTTCTCTCCCCTTTCTCTCTTCTTCTGTTGCTTTCTGCAGGTGTTTCTGCCTCCAGAGCTGTAGAGTCTGGATCTATGGTTGCGGCCGCCTGCTGCCCCCGTGCTCCTCCTCTGCACCTGCTGCTGCAGTTGCTGTTGCTATTATTATTAGTATTGCTGCTGTAATGTTGCTCTTAGTATTGTTTCTGTTGGTGTTGACAGCCATGCCATTGCCGCTGCCATTGCGTTACATCTCTGTGTGAAACTGTATTGTGCTGCTGTATGTTCTCTTTCCTCCTGCTCTCTCTCTCCTGCTCCCCCCCTCCCCCTTCAACCCAACCGGTCGAGGCAGATGACCGCCCACCTAGAGCCTGGTTCTGCTCGAGGTTTCTACCTGTTAAAAGGGAGTTTTTCCTTGCCACTGTCGCATAGTGCTTGCCCATGGTGGGAAATGTTGGGTCTCTGTAAATATAAAGAGTCGGTCTAGACTTGCTCTACTAGAAAAAGTGCCCTGAGATAACTTTGTTATGATATGGCGCTATATAAATAAAACTGAATTGAATTGAATTGAAATAAGGTGTGTGCATGGGGACATTCACAGGTGCACCCAAATGCAGCGCTCACTGCATTGATTAGAGACCGGTATAGAGTGAGTTGTGAAGCTCATACGTAGATAACACCCAGTTTGTACCAAAAAGCCGCAGGGAACTCATCTTCATCTTGACCAGCCATGGGGCTCACAGCACACACATAGCTGGTCACCTCGGATATGACAAAACACCTGGATAATGGCTCTCTTTTACTGGCTGACATTCACGACAGGACGCCAACGCACATCCCTGTGAATGCCCAGTTAGTTAACCCATCGACCACCCGAAAAGCACCTTTGCAACCATTGCCACTAATCAAGGTTCCTTTTGAATGGATTGCCATGGACCTTGTTGGACCATTAGACCAGAGCGCACGAGGATAATGCTGTGTTTACACAAACCGTTATCCTGAGGCATCTCACACTAAAAATGTTGTGTAGGCACTGTTTCAGCTAATCTCCTGAGTCGGAATCCCAAAAGAGATTTTGACTGACCAGGGCACTTCATTTATGTCACGTACAATCCACAAGCTTTACGAACTGTTAGGAATTAATTCAATATGCACTAGTGTACACCATCCTCAGACTGATGGTCTGGTGGAGCAGTTTAATAAAACCCTAAAGAACATGATTCAAAAGTTTGTGCACAAGGATAATCGCAATTGGGACAAATGGCTGCATCCTCTGTTGCTTGAAGTGCAGGCCTATTTTATCTCTGACTTAATTAACTATACAAGGTTTGTGCGTCTCTTTCACCTCTGTGTGCAGGTCAGTTTGGAGCCTCCTATGGGAGAAGGGAGACCTTACACAACAAAGCTCAATCTCATTTTTCCCAGAGATAAGATGGGGGGTTCTACTGTAGGCCTAATAAAACTGTCAAATAACTGTTTATTGTAGAAATTCCTGTAATAAAGTGAATTTAATAACACTCACCTCATGTGTTATACCCCCCTGCCAGGATGCACCGATCTCATACACAACCACACACACCCCTATAGGTTGCCTGAGCATAAAAATAAAATAGTGCAGGCAAAAATAAAGGCCATGTGGGAAATGGGAGTAATAGAAGAGTCCAACAGTGACTGGTGTAGCTCCATTGTGCTCGCATGCAAAGCCGATGGGTGAATACAGTTCTTTGTGGACTATCGCAGGGTGAATGACGTGTCAAAGTTTGATGCCTATCCAATGTCTTGGGTTGACGAACTTCTGGATCGACTTGGCAATGCTTGTTGTTTTTATTTTTAACACTGATTTGACCAAGGGTTACTGGTAGATTCCCTTGTCACCAGAATCCAGGGAAAAAAACTGCTTTCTCCTTGCAGTTTTGCGTGATTGTAAGAAAGTAAACAGTGTGTGTAGATAATGGATTTGTTTTGATGCATCAATGTTTAAAAGTTTGATAGTATATGATAGCTTTGGTTAGCCTGCTGTTAGCGTGTTTAGCAATTTTGCACATGTTATTTAGTTATCAATGCACTGGCTTAGAACTGGAGTTGGTCCCGGGTACCGCACAGTGGCTGCCCACTGCTCCTAACAGGATGGGTTAAATGCAGAGGCTGAATTTCCCTACGGGGATCAATAAAGGATAACTTCACTTATTTAGCATTAGCCTCCCTAGCTAAATTACTGTCTTTCTGTTAGCAGTTAGCAGTGCAGCTAGATACAAAGGGTATTGTAAATTGTTACAGTAATAATACATTAAAGAGATTAAAGTGATTCTGCTGTAAAGCAAATACAATTCAAATGCAGTTTAAAGGCCATATTATACTCATTTTCATACTTTTATTTGGGGTGTCTACTAGAACAGGTTTACATGCTTTAATGTTCAGAAAACACATTATTTGGTCTGTTTAAAGAATAACCCAACTAAAAGAGTACATGTGTATGTAGGCATAAGCATCATTGGCAAATGTGAAATCATAGTATGTGTTATGATATTGTGGAGTATTTGAGTTTGTACATTGACGGAATGGATGTTATGTTGTCTTTATTTAGAAAGACACAAAAGGACTCTCTTTTTAATCACTGTATTTTCAAAGACACAATGCTATTGACAATATTTTAATAAAAATAGCATAAATTATTCTCTTATTGCCTCAGTACCAGCCCTGGTACCTGTAATATATAATAGAACAAAAACAAGTTGGACACGCTTTAAAGTGTGATCCACAGCAAGAAGAGCTCGTTGGTCATTTACAGATGGGTATAGTCTCTGTAATCTCTGTTCTGTGCAGGTGGACTGCTGTGCTCACCATGTGCAGGCAAATTGTACTCCTTGTGGGCATGTGCCTGTATGTAATAGGTGGTCTAGTGAGTGGTGTGAGGTGAGCGTGGAGGCATATAATGAGGGGTACCTGAACCCACAATATGCTGCACCAGATGCTCGATATTAGAGTTCAGACAGGCCATCATAGATGACCACCGGCCCATTGTCTGCACATACCTGTCGTCGGTCGCCTCTAATCGTTGAAGGAACCATCTCTTAATGTCTAGATCCTCCTGTGCAACAGAATTCATGGAGAGTTTTCTCTTGAGTCTCTCTCTCCTGTAGCCACCCAGGGTAGCGTTGAGTCTCTGGCGTTGATTTGCCACCATCTCTGCAGACACGGCATTCCATACAACTCTGTCCCCACCCGGCACGGACGGCGACCCAGTGCCAGGTGAGCTGGAGATCGATTCCACAGCCTCCATTACTACGTTGCCGGTCTCAATACCCTCAGATCTCGCATGAGTAGCAGGAGATCCTCCCCAAATGGACTCAGAGTGCTCAAAACAGAGCAAGACTACTGGCCACTTTTTCTACCTGAATCAACTGCTTGCCTGTATTTGATCCGTATGACCTTCAGTTTGGTAGTCAGTTGACCTGTGAACACAAAACACGACTCAGTTAACCCTTCTATTGTTCATTATATCCTCAAAAACAGCTATATAAACACAACAAAAACAGTGGTCACCATTTCATTAAATTCTGAAGGTCCTTAAAAAAAGGTTAGTGTGGTGTTATAGGTCAAATATGATCCGACAGAGAATATTGGCTGTTGATAGTATGGCATGCAGCATTGAAAAGTGGTGGGTAGTTCTTTGGTTCAAATTTGACACAAACAAGATTCATCTTTGACTCTAGACACCCCACACCTCCCCTTCCTCCCCAGGAACAATTATTTTCTAGAAGTAGGCCTATGGATTTGTACTGCCAATCCCTCTGGCACCCCTCCCCCCGCCAACACAAAGGTGTGTGCAACTTTATTGCACATTAGGGAGGCTAAAAACACAATCCCATTTAAGTCTATTGGGCTATTAGCCAGCATCACAGATGGTTCTTTTCTATGTAAAAATCAAGCCAAAACATTATAGCTTAGCCTACATACATTTCTTTTCATTCCTGAGTAAGTGGAGGAGAACTGGCAATGTAATTTAGATCAGTTAAGTTCTTCTGTAACAGATGAGAGGGGGTAAATAAGGGTAAGAATGAGGGTGACACTGGTGTGGTGTCAGTTGGTGCACACTATCAGCATCTGAGGTATTTAAATATAAACTCGTCCTGAGGCCCACAGATGGCTGTTGTAGGCTCAGCTGCAGCGCTTTGGGGACAAAATGCCTTCATCTGCAACAGGCCACTCTAACAACAACAGACTGGCTGCTATTGCAGTGTCTCGCATGAAACATCCACTGTTTCTGCCAAATTATCATGAAAGAAGTCAGCCAGACACAACAAAGGCCTGAGTCACTGACTTTTACATGCGGCAGGTAAGTGAAATGTGGTGTCGTAACCTGAAGTAAAAAGTGATGGCATTTCATGGCGATCATGTTTAATATGGTAATCATTGCCCATGAATTTTAATTTTCCTAAAGATGAGCCTTGGGAAAGCCAGACAATGGCACAACACCACAGACCTCTCCATGCAGAGTCCCCTGATACAGTCAGGGAGCGTCTCTGGCGGTGACACACGCCATGCTCCCCTGACTCCGCCACAGGGCTGGCACGACGGGCCGCCAATCACACGGAACACTATGCTAATTATAAAGACGGAAAACAAGCTGTGTGTGTTTACAGAGGTATTAAGGATGTGCTGTCAATATCTGCTTAAAGCTGTATTAATTGATATTTTTATAAAAGGACTATGTCTATGGGTTCACTTGCAGTAACAAACCCAGAGAGAATTATCATCTGCAGAGTTGGTCCATCTAATCCCATCATGGATTAGTGAGCTGCATATCAGTACGATGTGTAACTAACATGTAGCGTAATAAGGAGCCTGACGATGAATAATTCTACATCAGTCTCTGTTAAGACTCAAGGATGAAGTTTCCCAAAACATCATATTATCAGCATGACCTCCACACCATAAAACATGACCTGCCCAGACTCATGGATGACATTAAGGGAAAACTAAGTGACAATTGCTGAATTTACAAGAGGCCTGTAGTAAACTAGCCTAATACTCCCAACGTTCCAGGATATGGGCTGAATATTCAACACTCTGAACTCTTGACACAAGAACAAAGGAAGTGACTTTTCCATGCTGAATTAAATGTATATTAATGAATATGCTATGTTCAACTAACCCTCTGAAAGGTACTGAAGTGAACATGCTGATTTTGATGCAGTTAAAATGCAAACTGAACCAACAGGAATGGTTTACACCTATCCTCTAATCCAGAGAATATAAAGATGGGATGTCTGTTTTTGTTAATAGCTAATTAAACAGAAATGTGAATATACATTTACATAACAAGTAAATTGATCATAGCTTGTAATGAAATAAGATTTAAGCTTAAATGCCTGATACAATCTCTGAGTGCCAATGTGTCTGTGTGGGGGTTAGCCCTTCTTCTGCATCTCCCCCCTCCTCTTCTACATTTCTTTAGCAGAGATCAGAAGTGGATTTCATTTGCTATACCTATGGAGATACATATATGTGGATATACATATAGAGATCTATGTGCATGGGTAAGATAACAGATTTCCCAATTGTGACACACACACACACACACACACACACGACATGTGCTTGTTTTCTTCTCCTCTTAGGAGACAGAGACCTCTCTGTGATCAAAGGAACCCTTGTATATATTGAGTTTACTGTGATTCACTCATTAATTCTGTGCATATAGATACTCATATGCATATATATACAGACATATATGGTAAATATGTATGTGTATGGTTATAATAACATATTGGCTATAATTGCCCTTTAAACCTGGTTTAACACTGTCTGTGAATGTCTTTATAAGGTGTTTGGTATCATTCTACAGCAGAGAATGTCACACTATTAAACATGGAAGCATTAGACATGTGATCAACTTTATTATCTTAATTAATTCTTTAGAAAGAAATTGGAACAAAGAAATCCAATAGATCTATACAAAGATCTAGGATGGGTGGAGTAAAGTTTTGTGCCACTGACATCGGACATCGCCGCCCCTTTTACAGAAGACTACAAAGCAAGAAGACACCCTAAGATCATGGCTCTCTTCTATTCATTTTTCTTTGACGCTCATACTCTGATTGACTGATCTGCCTCGTCCCAGGCTGCTGGCCTGTTTGTCCGGAGACCTGTTCTTGGCTCTGCCTTTAGAGCCTGAACATTGGCCTATACGGAGCAGGCCCAGAAGATTGCCCGTCAGCGGCATCCAAGCCGCACAGATGGTGCTGAAGGCCCTCTGCCTCATCCAGCCAACTTTGAAAGTAAGAACCGTCTGAAAGAAGACTGTTCAACCTCTGTGTTCTAACACAACAAAAGTTAGAACTGAAGAAACTCTCTTCACACACCCCCACTTGGCTCGGGTGTGCAGGATTCAAAGTTATATCATTCCTCTGCCTGAGAGAAACTGCAACCGGTTCCATAATCAAGACCTCTACTAATACTCTGCTCAGCCACTTCCACCCTGCCAGATCGTTTCCTCGTTTTGCCTGCCCTACTTCCCTGCCTTAGTCTCCAGTTTATTCAGCCATCAGTTCCAGCCTCACCCTGGTTTTCTGCTGCCAGCCTAGTCCCCAGAGTCATTTGAAATAAACACCCTTTTAATCACATTCCTGTCTCCTCATCTCTGTGTCTGCTCCTGGGTTCTTCGACATCATAACAGTATGATCTGGCCATGGATATGAACCCAGCAGAGTCAGATCCACTCCAACATGCCCTCGCCAGTCACGGCGCTTTGCTGGAACAACATGACTAAGTCCTCAAGTCCATTTTGGAACACGTCAAGGATTTTTTACAGACTCTTTCGAGCCTGCAGAGTCACCGCCCAGAACCCACACCCACAACCAGCTCCCAGTCATGTTACTCCCTGCCAGCCGTTTGTACCAGAAATGCTCTGCAAGCTCCAGGGTTACCTTCATAGCATTCGGGAGCAGAAACAATGTTCACTAGTATTTGAGCAACAGCCCTACACGTATGCCAGTGAACAAGCCAAGATCACTTACCTGATTGGCTGCCTCCGTGGAGCAGCACTTTCCTGGGCCGCAGCAGTGTGGGAAAAACAGTCTGCAATTTGCTCCTCTTATTCCCGCTTCACAGAGGAGATGAAGAAGGTCTTCGACCACCCCATCTGCAGTAGGGATGCCGCTAAAAGGCTCTTGTCCCTCCATCAAGGATCCAGTAGTGTGGCTGAAATGGCGATCGAGTTCCACACACTTGCCGCTGAGAGCGGTTGGAATGAGGAGGCCCTCCAGGGAGCATTCCAGAACGCTCTCTTAGAGACCATCAAGGATGAGCAGGTATCCAGAGATGAGCCCAGTGGGCTTGACGAGCTCAACTCACTCGCCATCCACATTGACAACAGCCTCCATGAGTGTCAGAGGGAGAGGACAGGTAAAGTCACTTCCACCATAACATCTGCTTCCTTGCCTTGTCCTTCTTCCCTGACTACTGCCTCTCCCAAGTCTCTTCCAGAACCTGAACCCATGCAGCTTGGCCGGGCCTGTCTCTCTCCAGAGGAGAGACAGCGGCGAATCAACACCAAGAGCTGCCTATACTGTGGCCAGGCCGGCCATTTTATTTCCACTTGTTCCCTGCGTCCAGCAAAAGGGGGGGCTTGGCAGTAGTGGGGGATGTACTGCTGAGCCAAATCCCCAGCCAATCTTCCTCCAGACCCCTGCTTGACAGCACTCTTGTGTGGCGGAGCCAATCTTTTCCCCTTAACAGCGCTTATCGACTTGGGTGCTGATGAGAGTTTCCTGGACCAGGGTGTTGTAACTCAGTTGGACCTTCCCACTGTTCCACTTGACTCCCCCCTCGAGGCCAATGCTCTCAATGGTAAGCTCCTTGCCCGTGTTTGTGAAAATACAGTTCCAGTCATCCTGCGTCTCTCTGGCAACCACCAGGAAAAGATTAGTTTCCACATAATTGACTGCCCTCATTCTCCCCTGTTTCTTGGCCATCCATGGTTAGAATTACACAACCCACAGATTGACTGGAGGCTATGGAAAAGTGCGTCCAGGACTCCCTGCCTGCAGGTATTATGAGGCCTTCTTCCTCTCCGGTGGTGCCACAGTGTTCCCCAAACTCAGCCAACAGTTCCAGCCTCACAACAGCTACGTGGTATTGAAATTGTCCTGAAAATGCCTGACTGGCGTAGACTGGGAGAACCATCTCCCTCCTCCCTTCCAGAGCAACTTCTGCCCAGACTCACTGAAGCCCCAGGTGAAACTTTACTTTTCCCGTGATATTGGGGTTGATGCTATAGATTACCTAAAGTAATTTAGTGTTAGATCAATAATAGAATCTCCATGATAAAGAATCATAAAGTATCTGGTCAAATATTAAGTTTTACCCACAGGCTTCTGTGTTTATAAAAGATAACACAGCTTTCAAGATGATTATTCACTGCGTCATCCGGTATAAAATGGTCCTCTTTTCACGCATTAATTGTCTGTTGTTGTATTCATAATCTCATTCATGAATTTATTAATTGTTCATTGCGGTATTCATTGGATTCATTTGTGGTTGCATTCATTCATTTGTATGTCTAGTAGTTATAGTTGTGTGCCTAGTTGGTAGTTTAATAAACCTTCATTTATAAAGAACTTGATTACTATGTGGTTTGTGTGTATTAAGTATTAAGGTCACTGTACACAAGTCAAGAACTCTGTAGCAACCTTTAGCCTGAGACTGAATTAATTAATTGGAGTGTCTATTTGCATCCGGGTGAGAATAGTCTCAAGGCAGCTATCCGGCTATTTACACCCGGCCCCCTCACCCCCGCCCCTGGCTCCACAAAAAACTTGCTGCATACATCGTTGCATGTCTTTATATGACGAAGTCGATACCTGTGTGCCTGAACGGCTAATGCTGAAGGCACCAAAGCAACAAGTTCTTTGGCCAAAGTGGGATACAAAGGTAGGGAACATTAAACACAAAGTATACCCTTTCCAACAACGCTATGTTTTCTCGCTGTTTGTATAATTCAAATGAAAATGGTCCAATGCGCAGACTTGTTCTGTGGTTAGCTAACGCTAGCTAACTGGCTACAGTTGAACATGCTTGGACAAAATGTAAAACTTTTACATCTCCTACAGTTGGTTGAAATACTCTGCTGTGTTGCCATATACCAGCTCTATTAATTTTGGTAAAACAACCAAAAATTAGGGCAAATGCTAAATGGTTTAACTTCAATTTTAGACTGTATTAACAAATTTGTCCACTAGATGGGGACGGACATACATTACATACAAGTATGGTGCAATCTTGTGTTTCAGATAAAAAATGAAGAAAACAATACTTCAAAGACAATCAGTGGTAAGTACACCAATGGTACTTTACTTTTTATCACATCAAGTGTCTAAGTAACCTTTTTAATTCATAACCTACTTGTTAGTATGGAGAGTAGTCTAGCTTGGATTTTGTTATATTAAAGTTAATATTTGCAAATGTTAATTACTGGTAACATCTTCCTTATTGTATTGTATTAACTTCCTTATTATCCTTATTCCTTATTACCACATTAGGCAGACAAGACAGACAGTATAAAGAAACTTTTAACAGTTTTGCCAACGCAGAGAAGACCATTGACGTTTGGAGCAAAGACGGATATCATCCCATTCATGTAGAAAGATCAGAAAAGCTTATTGACAGCAACAAATAACTCCAAGACAGGATTGTTTACTCCAGAATTACATATTCCTGTGTTCACTTTGGGACAAAGAGAGAGTAAAAGTAAGTAACACCAGACAAAAACAATGGTTTTGAATTTCAGGAGACTCTGGGCCCTATTTTTATGATGGTTTGGCATTTTCATGGTCTAAACTCAATAGACAGTTGATACCATTATGTAAACAGCAGGCAACTGCCAAAATGATGAAAACAAGTTTTATTATAGTACAAAGTCTGTTAATTGCGCTGTTATTGTGTGAATGATTGTCCTCCATCATTATGCATGGAAAACACAAACATGAATGCATCGGAAATTGGGACATACTGGCGATGATTTAAAGGAATTAGAATTAGCAAAACATGATATCAATTATGTCTGTGTTATTTGAATATAGGCAAACATGTGAGGCCATTCCAGCATTATCTGCGGATGGGGTCTTCCATGGCCATTCAGCTTCGATATGACCAGAAGGAGGGAAAACTCCATGTCACAAGAGTGGCAGATGAACACAACCATCCTATATCTCATCTGCTTTTTCACAAATATCCAAAAAATAGGCGCCCAGATGCGGAGGAAAGAGCAGAAATTGAAAGGCTGGTATGGTTGAAGGTGAGTTAGGTAACAGAAATACATTTTTTGAGACTAGAAAGAAAATATTATGATCTAATTTTTTTTACAATTATGTTACATGTATATATAGGTCAGTTCATCCACCCTGAAGAGCTTTGTCAAACATAGTCATGGAAAACAACTCAAACTTAAAGACATACACAACATCAAACAGCAAGTTAAAAAAAGTGCATAAAATGACCAAAGTGAAGCTGAAATGATGGTGAATATTGTCAAAAACTTGAAAGAAAAAGGATACACAGCAGAAATAGTGGCAGACGATTCAGGACATTTCCAAATGTTGTTTATTCAGTCCCCAGAAATGTGTTGCGCATTTGAGAGGAACCCCAACATTGTATTTGTAGACTCTACATACAAAACAAGCAGACAAGGCTATGTCCCCCAATGTTTAGCTGTGGAAAATGAACATGGTAAAGTTGAACATGTTGCATATGCATTCTTATGGCACAAGATGGAACGGTATCTTTCTAAGGTCTGCTCTTTGTTCAAAGAAGGAAATCCAAGCTGGCGGAATCAAAGTGTTCTTTGTCGACAAAGATGCTACAGAAATTAAAGTTCTGCGAGAGAACTTTGTGGAAGCAAAAGTACTTTTGTGCTCATTTCATGTCATTAAGCATTGGAAAAAGAAAGTTGCAGAGCTGCTTATGACCAAAAAACGAAAGAAAAGTCTTTGTCCACACTCTGCTCAATTATGTACATTGAAACACTACCAAGATATGACTCAGACATACAGAAGCTGAAAGAACAATGTCCAGATAAGACATTTGTGGAATATTTTCTGACCAACTGGGATGCCCAAAGAGAAATGTGGGCTCATGTCTTCAGAAAGGACCTGCCCACCATGGGAAATAACACAAATAACAGGATAGAAAGCCATTTCCAAAAACTGAAGATGTGCCTGTTTTCTGTTTCTGAAAGCCTTATTGAACTGATCAGATTCATAGACAGGCAAGAATGTGAAAAGAGTTTCCAGGATTCAACAATGTCCATGTATCAGTTTTTAGACACTCGCTGTGACAGCCAGATGGCAATGGATTTATCCAAATCCTTACTGACAGAGGTTTCAAAATGGTGGCTGAAGAGCTACAAAAATCAGAGAGGAGGACCTGGAGAGGTCAGGGTAGACATAAGATATACACTGTGGACAAAGACATGAAAGGATGCTCTTGTAAACTGTCAGTGTCATTTGGTCTTCCGTGTGCCCACATTATTTCCTGCTGGAAATATGAAAATGTGTCCCTTAATGACCCATCATTGTTTCACCCAAGATGGCATAGAGTTGGCTGCTGCACAGCTGGAAGCTAAACAAGAAGGTGGTATTACTTGAAATTGACCAAATGTCTGAAACAACTAGCCTGAAGAGGTTGGAGCCAGACAGAGATGCTGCACACATAGTTGATGATGATGTCATGATGGTGGCAAATTAATGCACCGGGACAGAAAGTGATCCAAAGAGACAATATGGCCTTTCTTTAATGAATGATGCTGATGACATGAAGGTGACTCTCAAAATCACACCGGTGAAGAACAGACGAGGAAGACCAAAGAGACAGAGAAACTTCACCTTTAAAAAAAAAAAAAGTGAACAGAAATAACAATCTATTATGAATGCACAATGTAATTTACTTCATGTAACAATAGTTTAGTTAAAACACACCCTGTTTTTAATGCAGAGACAAATATTCAGTTTTCTGGGTCTAAATATTATCAATCTGATTATTCCAGCCAAGAGACCTCGTTGTGATGACTTCCCCAAGGTGGATGCATTGCTTCCTTTCCTTGAGCCCACTGAATCTACAGAGATACCATCACCTTGTGCTGGCTTTAGTGCTGGAGGAATCACTCTACACAAAGATGACCTCAAGTAACTCCAACCAGGAGCATGGCTCAATGATAATGTAAGTATAAATTTTAGTTTTATTATGGCAATCAAATGGTATTTATCACATATTTAATTGTAAAGCAATGTCACTGTACCTTGCATGAATGGTTCATTTCAAAATATTCAACCTTTTTACCAATTACTTGTGGTCTCCAGCGTGAGATTATATAGCTTGCTGGTATCTGTTTTACTTTGCATGATAGCAACGGCCAAGCAACAATTTAATACTGATGAAATTGTATATGAGGGTTTAATTTTTGTATCACATGCAGAAAATATATGCCTATCTTGGAGTCCTGGCACAAGAATCCACCAAGCAAGTGTATATTATTCAGTGTGCCACTGTGAATTTTTGGAACAAGTCTAAGTACACTGTCTGGGATCACAAAAAGGTAAACAACATTTTTCATAGTCAGCAATGCAGACCTTAATGTTCTTGTTGTTGTGCACTTATTAAGGCACATTTTTGTTTGAGTGAATAGGTACGTTTTGAAGATTAGAGTATCACTGGATTTTCCTTCCAGTGTGCAGACATGGACACTGGTTCCTTATTGCTGCAAATGTGGAATCGCAACAGATCTACATCATGGACTCCTCGCCAAGTCCAGCAAGAGAGTGGCAGTTCCTCTTGCACTGGAGGTATATTTACTCCCATTGATAGTGTAAAATCAGCAAAGCCACTGACATGTTTGACTTAGTCTTTTTTATTATGAATTAGAAACTTCATGAAAGAGAGAGGTGCCTCAACAGGGAAGTGTCTGGATGGATGGACCCCACAGAAAGTCCCAGTTGCCAAACAGCAGGATGGCTCAAGCTGCGGCCTTTTTGTCCTGATGGAAAGTATTGTTTTTAAAAGCACAGATTTTAAAATTACCTTGTCAAGAGTCTGTTTATTTGCTTGTGGGTTAAAGCCGCACAAGGTTGGGGCATGAAATAAGTTGTAAAATTTTTAAATGTATTATATATATTGTACATGCTTTAAGGGGCATGGTTTGTGAGCCACTGAATGTTTTCTAATTGTGTCTTTCAGAATGCTGAAGCCCTGCTTAAAGATGCCGATCCGCCATGGTCCAGCAGGTGCACATGGAGAGCCTCAGGGGGTACATCCTAAATCGGCTGATTGGGGCAAAATTACAGAACTGATTTGATAGTCTGTCTGTCTGTGAAATTCTAGTTATCTCACTGTTTTAACACAGTAATTTTGATTATTTTTTTAACAAAATATTTGATGGGTCCTGCACGAAAAATGCCTACACACGTGGGTCTCGGTGAACATGCATTACCCACACTAGTAACACTTTACAATACAGTACACAAAAATGTGAGTAGTTACTAAGGAATGAGAGAGGAGCGAATCAGGAACAACCTGATAATTAATGAATTGTTAATGAATAGTACCTGAATAACTCTGAATTGAGGACTATATAGTAGATAATGATGAGTTACTAGAGAACTAACTTCACATTTTTGTGTAACGTATTGTAAAGTGTTACCGACACACTTAACCTGTGAACCTATTAGATCCACTCCAGCCTGTCTTTGAAAAAAGGTAGGAGACAAGATATGGAAGTTTAGTTTGTTTATATACAAAATCATATCACAAGAGACAGTTCAGACTCTGATAATATGTATGTAAATTCTGTTCATACAGAAGAAAGCATACATCTGCCACAAAAGTTTCAAAGGTGAATTCTATGACCTGAACTTGACTTTATAATTGGTTCTTGTGACATACATTATTAAGTAATAATTCCAAGGATGTTATGCGCTAGCAGCCCAAGGACAAAGTGTCAATATATTGCTTCTTTGCCTTATTCATGCTAAAAATTAATTATTATAGGTAGAACTAATACTAGGTATTCTGGGTGTTTTTAGTATTAGTGACATACATATACAGAGGCTTTAGTAATAAACCTGAAACTTATAGATGAATGAAGTCATTACCCAACCAAATCAAAGCGTGTTTACCATGTAATAGTCAAAGTAAATGTGCAAAGAGGATTGGGGTGTGATTAGAAAGTGCCTATTACACTCGGGTGCAAATATCATTCAGTTCAGTTCAGTCACTTTATTATCTCAGATAGGAAACTTGACTTGTCTAATATAGACCTGGCTTTGCAAAGAACTTGTTGGTCAAAGGTAGCCATCAGGGGGTCTGTGGGACACCTATCGCCTTACCAGCCCCCTTCACAATATAGCGCAGGTGGTTTTTGCCCCTGATGTTCAGGTTACCGCACCAAGCAATTCTTGAGTAAGAACATGCATTACAATAGTAACAACCGGGTGTAAATAGCTACAGTGCTTAAGATAAGATAAGATGCTCCTTTGTTGATGTCACGGCGCCACCGTGCTCATTGTCTTCCCCCTGTGTTTCTGGTGTTTTTCCCCTCCCTTTTGTGTCCTGTTTGTCTCTCTCTCTCTGTGTGTGTGTGTGTGTGTGGAGGTTGCTCTGGGAGGCGTGGTTATGCTCTTTACAGCTCCTGTGGCATCTGCAATCAGGCCGGCACACTTGCGTCCCATCAGTTCATCAGCCAACAGTACTTCTACCCTGGTTTTCAACCTACTCATCGCAAGATCATTGCTTCAGCCTGTTTGGTAACAAGCTCTCCGGCCGCTGAAATTACCTCTAGTTTTTGTCAGTCCATTGTACGCTGTACTAACGCTGTTCTCCTGTGCCACAGATCTTCGTCAAGCCAGCCTGCCTGCCTGCCTGCCTGCCACTCAAGCCAGCCACGACCGCCCTCCACCACGTCCTCCCTGCTCTCTAGCTTCCATGCTACCCTGCTTACACCATTCATTCATCAAATAAATCCAGTTACCTTTGAAACCCTGAGCCTGTGTCCCGCACTTGGGTATGTTCTGCCGTCATGTCAGTTGATCACCCGCAGGGGAAATTCAATTTGATGCAGCAGCACAAGGGAATGTAGTTAACATCAAAGAAAGAAATTTCCATAAATACATCAAAAAAGTAAGTAAAAAATAAAATAGAAATAATAGATACAATAAAATAGATCTGTGTTGGAAGATGATTTGAGCTGGGGGTGCTGCCACCAAATATGCAAAAAATCTTACGTCACCTTATTCAATAACCATGACTGCTGTTCCACTGTTCATTTAGCTCAATGGCAGTCTCTCGCCGCTTACAACTTTGTAACCTACAAATTAACAACAACTGAACAAAACTGTCATTTTAACATATAGAGACAAGGCGCAACATGAAAACCCCACCCACTGGAGGAGAAAACAATCTGCGCCACAATATGCAACCAATTTCAGCATGTCAATGAAATATTTTAGCACCCTCTGTCATACCTTTTCCTCCCTGGTGGACAAAGTATTGTCGGTCTATCTCAGTGTACCTTCTCCTTACCTTGCTTTTCTTGGAGAAATAATCCCACCGAATGGGCAGAAGTGAAATACTTTGATATTTACAACTATTTGATCGAATCACCTGCATAGCTTAGTTAGCTTCAACCTCTACAGTTTGTCTGGCCAAATTAGCAACTGTAACTTATTTAATAAGAATCAAAGCACATAGCCTCAGCTGAGTGTCGGGATCCCACAGTGTTCCCATTCTTCCTGCTCATGCTTTATTGCCTGTATCCACTTTTGTCTTCTTAAAGGCTCAGTTTTTCTGTTATAAAAACTTAGTTCTGGGTTCTTTACCCTGTTGGTAGTGCATCCCACCACACAGTAGCTTTTAGGCATGTTTCTGTTGTTTGCTAGCAGACCGAAGTGACAAGGAGGCACCTTCATGCAATACAAAGTCAATGGAAAGCAATGAATGTTTTACCCTCCGGTGTGGGCGGGACTTAATTGTGCTCTGTCTCTATAAGAAAATCCTCTCTTGTAGGAGCATGGATTGTGCAGCCGTGTTTCTCTTTGGATTTAGGGCGTCTGGTGACAATGTATTAACTAGCCCGAATTGCAACAATTCAAACCCAAGACTTGGCCTACTGCAACAATGTTGTAATCGAACACCTACAATGTTATAATCAAACACCACAAGTGGACAAAGGAGAGATGGACATTATAGACACACACACACACATACATATATACAGTATAATATATATATATATATATATATATATATATATATATATATATATATATATATATATATATATATATATATTTGTATCTTGGAGTGGAGGCACATGATTTTGGGGATGTAATACATATATTTGTATTATACGCACATATAGCACATCTGTATAATTGCTCTTCTGTATAGTAATATAGAACATCTGTAAATCTACCACACTTCATCGGTATATTGCTCTTCTTTAAACTAATGCTAATTTTATTCCCACCTTTTACACTGCCCTTATTTGTACATAACTGCTCACATAACTTATTTGTACATAATCTGCACATGACTATTTGCACTTTTTACTATTGCACTTGCTGCTCTCTGCACTTCTGATTAGATGCTAAACTGTATTTCGTTACTCTGTATTTATACATGTGTAATGACAATAAAGTTGAATCTAATCTAAAAAAAAAAAAAGCCACGACTTCCTCGTCATCAATGACGTGCTGTTGAAGTGTCATTAAAAAGATAATGGGATCCAGATGTATTTGATACAGTTGACTTTTATTAAAAGATGTTTAATGAATTGATGAGCAGTGCTCCCTATTTAACTGACGGAAATTTCCTTGAAAACACACTTGAATTCTATGCATTGGAACTATTAACTTTAGTCTTTTTGTTGGAGTCTGGAGGCTTACAGAAGAAATCTGAAATTCTTTTTTGAGACATTGGCTGCGTCTGAAATTCCATACTAACATTAGTATTTTCTAGTATGTCCAAAACCTTGTTAAGAGGCATTAGTAATCGTTATGTGACATAAATGAGAGAAGATAGGGGGACATAGCTAACTTACCTAGATAATTTAGGAGGTTATCTTTCTTCCTTTGCATATTGCTAAACTTATTTGAATTAATGTTGATTCCCCAGGGACAGATGAGCTGATGGAAAAACTGATCCATTGGCGAGCAGCCAACCAAAGTCTGTTTACAGGCAAACGTAATGGTGTCTTCAAAGGTTTTGAGTAAGTTTAAAAAAGCAGCTGTTCTCTGTGGGTCCTTAAAAAGTCTAAAAAAAAATTTAATTCAATAATCTGCATTTCAGGCCTAGCAGTCATTATATGAGTACTCTTTCCACTTAATTGTCCTATAAATCAGCTGAAATACTTTGGCTATTCCCCCTGAACAAAACGATCTATTTTTCTGGGAAGTGAGCATGAGGCCGTTGGCCCTTAGTCAAAGTAGGTTTTAAATTGCAGTTTAAGTGGTCCTAAAAAGGTCTTAAAAAGCCTTAAATGTGACTTGATGGACCCTGTAGGAACCCTGCTCTTTACAGTGTGTTCTTGATTAAACACCTTTAACCGTTTGCATCTGATAAACTCTGCTGTAATACTTGTGAACATAATTGTGTTTGCTTTAGAACATTCATGAAAGAAACTGGTATGCCAGAAGTACTGAACCTTGCCTGGGTGAAGAAGAAGTGGGGACATTTAAAGAAAAGTTTAAAACAAAGGTATGTTCTGGAAAAGCTTATTTTAATGGTTAATATTTGGTTAATATATGTTTTTATGTTTTGACTTGAAATGTCCTCAATCAGGGATTAGTACTAAGGGTGGTGAGGCTACAGCAGCATCATGGAAGTGGTATGATGCCATGGATGAGGAAATAGGTGGCAGGCCAACTATAACACCTCCTGTCCTTATTGCCTCAGCCAGCCAAGATGCTGCTGTATCCTCACCACCCTCTAACACAGGGAGCAGGGAGGAGGAGGAAGACACTCCTGTGAGGAAGAAAGGGGAGTAGACGTCCTCCAGTACTTGAGGTAGGTTGAGGAGAGATGGGAAGAGCAAAAGAGAGAAGAAAGAGAAGCACAAGAGAGAAAAGATAGAAGGTTGACAGAGGCGGAAGAAAGAGATGGAAGATGAGAGATGCAGAAAATTGAGAGAGAGGAAGGAAGAGAGGGAGAGAATGGACAGAGAGGAGAGAAGATACAAGGAGACAAAAGAGATAGGGGAGCGTTTTCTCAAATTAATGGAACTTCTGGGTAGAAAAAAGATAATAATATAATGTTGAATAGTTCAAAATAGTTAAATAAAATGAAATCTACATTTTTTAAAATAATTTGGTATTTGTGGTGGTGGGGCATGGTTTGAGCTCGGCTGCAGAGTGGGAGAGGTGGAGGAGTGGCTCAGGAGCTCAGTGCAGGCAGCCCTGAGAGACACAGGTGCGGTGCATTAATCAATCTGTATTGTATATCAGTAGTGGCAGCCCTGAGGAGAGAGCTCGCTGGGAGAGGAGTGGAAAACATGCGCCCAACAAGGAACGAAGCTGGCCGGACCGGCAGACCGGGCCAGAAGACACCGGAACGGTAGCTGTATTGTAAATAGTTGGAAATAAACGGGCCGAGCGGCTCATAAATGCTTCCAGTGCGTGTCCAAGCTTCTCTGTTGACAGACATGCAGTAGCAATTCTCGCTACAGTATTATTTTATATTTTACTACTTTTTTGTCAGTGTATATTTTAGAACTGTATTAAAAATGGTTTGAAATTCACCAATAGTCTTACTTCTTTCATGAGTAAATAGACTAATTAGGTATATTTGGCATGTAATGGGTCTTGTGTTTGAGCATACTTTTTCATGTTCCCTCCTCTGTAGTAACTTCTATTCTGTAGAATGTAGGGTAGTGTCGTGCCCACAGCTGTTCCTAGAGCCGGCCCTTGGCATAGGCGAACTAGGCGGTCAGCTACAGCGCCACGTTCCTGGGGGGACGCCGGTCGCCCTCAAAAAAAAAATTTGAAAAATTGAAAAAACTTCTCACGATTTTTCATCAGCAGGACTGCCCTGTGGCTGGCCTGGCTGCACTTGTTCTCTGCCATGCGCCGTGCGCACTGACAGGCGCATCTGTAGACAGCCAAAATCCCTGACTAATGAGCAGGGGTCAATAGGCACATATCGTGTTTTCATGAAAGAATCAAGATAAACTAAACTATTTAGCTCATAATGAAAAGGTCCAAGCCTTCAGGTTTTCAAGTAAGAAAACGTAGGAAAGAGGAGGAGGCAAAGAAAGCCAAATATAAAGGTATCTTGTCTTAACATTAACATGCCGTTTTGTGTGTAGACATTTAATGTACATTAGTAGCTAGTTAAGTAGCAATAACGCTAATGCTAATGATGCTACGATAGCTGCTAGACTCTCAGATACAGATTGAAGGATATGTAAATAAATCTGAATCTGGATATCTGGATAACTGCTCCTTCCTAGAACGTATGACATTCATTGTGCAGAAATTTCACTGACCAGTATCAGTGAACTTAAGTTTACTGATAATGGCTGACGCTATCTAGATTTTAGTGTCCTACTCTGCAGTTACATGTTTTGCTTCTAATGGGCTAATATCTACTCTATAACTGTCCAGATGCACTCAGGAAATATTTTAAATCCCTAGCTACTGGATCTACACTATTTGAGTCTAAAACAGCTGAGAGGAGAAGTGTATAAATCCTGGACAATATCTCTCTCTTTTTCTCCCTTACATTCATCACCTCCGTTAGTCTGTTATCATGTAATGGCAGCTCATCAGGGTGCAGATGGGTGAAGCTTGTTGTCACAGAATGCCCTCACCTTAACCCTTCCTGAAGCAGGCCAATAGAAGTGACATGTGTTGCTGCAAATGGGGCAGGAGGGTCACTCCTGGCCAGTAACTCATTGGTTAGTCATCTCAGTGACACTGAGCAAACTGGCTAGGTCTCTGTGCTACTGCTGATTAGCATGGCCTCCTTTTCCTGGCCCTCCTTGAAAAAATTCAAAGAGATAAAAATAAAAAACTCCACAATATTCCTGTAGTAATGCGCCACCCAAGTCTTTGTCCCTCCTCTTAGAACATATTAGATTTCTTTGTTGTGAAATGTTTCCCCCAAGTGCTCTTTTCGCCTTATAGTCCCTCTGTTTATTCTCTGAGAAACAAACCTATTTTAAACCACTGCCTCTTGTCAGAAAAAGTTAGCTTGTGATGCCCAAAGCTCGCCAGCAGCGCCGTCTAGCTCTCCTGTTTGTTTCTGGAAGTGACAGCGAGCGTCTTGTTGTTTTATTAGTGCTGGTGCAGAGGGAATCTAGCATCTGTGTCAGACCCCTAGCTCAGGTGTCAATCAGACACATAAAGCATGCACCTGCCTGCCTGCGGCCCCTCTGAAAGCAGGCTAAGTGAGAGAGGCAGGAAAGCAACAAATAGAGTGTTTTATCCCAGCCGCTGTGGTGTCCCACCTTTGGCACATTTTTTGTGTAGTGCCATAAAAACCTGTTGCCTTTCATTTAGCAAAGAGGCTTGTGGGACGGAGAAGGGGTGACAGTAAACGAGCATGTCTGATGAAGTCTGACAGCTGCCGACAGAGATGGAGATTTCTGCCTCAGTGGCTTAAAGAGGGTTTACCTTTGATTCAGAGCTCTGATTTGTATGTTCTATGAAATGTCACCAATTTAAAAGGCATTTAACTCACAGAGTGAAGTGCCTTTTAAAGGGGTAACATTTATCATATTAAATCTAGTCTTATTTATTTTTAGATATTTACGCCTGTAGCTAGTCCGATGTTTGCACTGTTGTAAAGTTTTTACTAAATCAATAAACAAAGAAAAGAGCAGGCTGATTCTTTGACAATGCTTTGTGTCAAATCTGAAATTCAGACAAATTTGCATCATAAAGAAACAAACCGTTTCTGTAGCTGTAGCATGTCAAGGACTCTGCCTGACAAAACTGAAGCTCTTTATTTACCAGTCCATATGAATTCCAACCCTCAGCTATAGTCGTGAGCTCTGGGTAGTGACTGAAAGAATAGGATCATGGATATGGGCAACCAACCTGAGTTTCCTTCACAGGGTGGCTGGGCTCACCCACAGGAACAAGGTGACTGCTAGGACATCTGGAAGGATGTGAGAGAACGAAGTGGATGGCTCCTGTCATTGCGAAGGAAGTCAATACCTATCTTTGGAGGTCCATCTGCGAGGAGACCCTGCGGCAGGCATTGACCACACTTTAGGGATTATATGTTCCATCTGACCAGGGAACAAGTTGGGATCCCCCAAGAGGAGCTGGAAGATGTGCCTAGGGAGAACAGCCTCTAGGCAACCCAATCTATCTATTTATCTATCTATCAAAAAGCACATGAACACATCATGTAAATACAAAATATAAACAGAGTACACTAGTTAAAATTATTTGAAAATAATTAGAACTATAAATAAAAAATCTTTAAGCTCTTGAAGACGTGATTTCAAATCTAAAGTATCTCTCTTTAAATCTCATTAAAAATTCATGACTAAATAAGCAACAATTAAAATTTAGGAAAATAAAAATATTATAATAAAATATTATTTATTGAGAGTTTGATACTCACATTAACTCATCAGGACTGTGTGCTTTTGATCCGATTTGATTGACAGTGACCAAATAACCCACAACTGTCATTAGATACTGATTCAAATGTTGCTAAATCCTGATTGGTTCATGGAAGTATGTTAAGGATCCAGCACCCAGTCTTCAAGGTCTTATTGTGAGTTGAGTCTTATTTTTCATGGAAGTATGTGACATCACCGTTTCTCAACTGAGCCCCTTCCACTTCAAACCGGTGAGAAGAGCACAAAGAAAAAAACAAAACTAAGGTCTCATATGAAATAACCACAGTTGTTCTAAGTTTGGCAGAAAAGAGTGTGTTGGTGAGGATCTCTTTACATATAGTGAGAAAAGAATTGAGAAAACAAGTTTTTAGGGCCCTTTATAGTGGCCTGAATAGGTAGCCTATATGTGCATGTGTCACCCATTCCCATTAGTTTTGGCTAATAGGTCTCTAGGAAGTGAACCAGAAGGAAAGATCTGAAACTCTGGATGTAAGGGATGGGAGCTGTCAAACTACATTACATTCATACTGCTAATTTGCCAAATATGTTTTGTAAGAAAGTGGCAACAATTTTTCAAGCGCACATTTATGTACCACACTCAAGCACAAAATGCAGGACTTTAACAACAGAGACTTTTTTTTATTTGCACTTATATCAGGAAATTGCAATTGTACAAGGAGATGTCAGACCTAAACATTCAAAGTAAGACTAATCAATGAATCACTATTTAAAAGTTAAGCATTGGAATAATAAAAATACCAATTACCAACAATGGGGGTTCTAATTACCATAAAGACTTCACAGCAGGCAGTTCCACATAACATTTAAGTTTTCTCTTTGTTATTATTGCCCAGGGTGCAAATGGATGTGAAACAAAACTGGAGAGCTTCCTGAGGGTCAAGGAATATCTACAACTAAACTTATAATTAATCATTTAATGGTTAACACTACAAGATGTAACAGTTATTTTTACAGTTGACAAATTGTTGCCTGTTCTTTTACGTCAACAATTGAGACCTTGGGCACACCCACAGTAGCTTTTTCATTTTTTTAAATACCAATTAGACAGCCCATATTTTGATTAAATAGTTGTAATTAAGAATGTATATTTTTTGGTGACAGAGTCTGACTTCTGACCTCTGGCTCTCTGTGTAGGAGGACAAGAATGCTGGGATTGTTTTTCCTGTAGGCCAGTGAATTATATTTATTTGATTAAGTTATTCTGATTCAAAAAAATAAAAACTTCAGATCTGCCCTGCCAAAGATGTAAACCAGATTGACCGTGGGAGAATGTGACCACATCAATATTTCAGCACCAGGACAGAGCCTGTCATTCCCACTCCTGCCAAAAGGGGGTGCAGTAATTTTATACGGCACAGGGAAATTAAGTAACAGAGTGTGGTCCACAGAATGTAGAGTGCCTTCGAGGGCTATGAGATAAATTGTATTTGCAGGGGTATATCCATCAACTTTGTCATCATCATCATCATTGGTCAGAGATTCAGGTGTGTTATGCTAGTAAACAGCTAATGTAGCCTCGAGCCACTGGCCTCAAGCAGAGATGAGGAGCAGGCTACAGAGGTCTGGTAAGCAGATTTCTTTCTAACTCCACACCAACACATTTTTTTCATTTTCAAACTTATAGTCTTTAGCACCAACTGACGCTGACTCAAGTGACATCACTTGAGGGCATTTATGAGACTTCACACCGCTCCCTTTGGAGACAAAAAAAGGCTTTATTCTACTTTTTTCACACATGCAGTAGTACTCCCCAACACCTGTAAACACACTGATGTGTTAAATCAGTGGAGTTCCCCTTGAATTAAAACACAAGTAATATGAAAGATGAGTTTATTTGTGCAGAGCTTGATTTCCAAAAAACTTAAAAGACAGGGTCTATTTTAAGTTCTGACTGAAAAATTACTTGATGCACAAGACACTGACATCGAGAAGTCTGAGTTTCTGAGGAGTACTTGAAAGCAGCAGGAGTCTCCTCTGTCCGTGGTCCCGAAGTCTGCATTGCTGTAATAGAGAGTGCATGCAGAGAGAGAGATGAGACAACTGGCTGCTGGCAACCTCTGTCTAGACACACACACACACACACACACACACACACACACACACACACACACGCACCTTTTTCAGTTCCTGCTTGCAACCTTGAAGAAAGGAAGACTTTTGGACTCTCAAATACTCACAAGGTTTCATAATCTGTGTATTACATAGTAACTATAGTGTAGTTCTGTTTGGCGGCTCTATTTTGAATTCATGTGGTAATTGTAAAATAGTCCATGCATTTGACAATTATTAGTTATTGATGTTATTTTAGTTATATTGTTTCCATGCAAAGGCATTAAATGAGTCAAATTATTAAGTATCGTTCATTTTGCAATTGTTTTAATTGAAAGGTATAGCAGATTACATCTATTTGCTTTTAATAAATGTTTTACTTTTGGACTCCAGAGTTATTAGAATTGTTTGGATCATGCGAGTTGGAAACAAGCCTACGCAGCCACCACTAGAACCTAAGTTCTACTTCACTTTCCTTAACACAACCGATTCAACAACGTGTCTATACACAAGTTCCCCCAGAGAGTTTGTACATTATTCACTTTCTGAAAAAGTATATTGTGGTTCACATGGTCCTTTAAATTTGGCTGAATCTTTGTCATGTGTTTCGTTTTTATATCTGTGGATCAGGATAAAGATAATGTTCTACATGATGTTTTGCAATCAAGTGTAGCTTTATTAAAATGTGGCTACTTTAATTGTTGTACTTCTAGGTATCTTATGAAGCTCAGCATAAGTTCAATCAGGAAGACTCTCTCTCTCTCTCTCTCTCTCTCTCTCTCTCTCTCTCTGCTTCTCTTAATCAGCTGATTATGGGTGTTTACTCTCTCACTTATCCAACCAGATTTTGCCCATCTCCATCAGCCAATCATATTGCTGCTGTCAAACTTCACAGCACAGATTCTCCAATACATAATGCATATAATTAGTGGTGGTGTTTTGGTTTCACGGCTATCTGCTGCTTACTGTCCCCTTCTGATCTATTTTCCTGTATTTCCAGTCATAGCTGACCTCAGCATTTCATTCATGTTATCTGGTCAGATTAATTCATTTCAGATCATTGGCGTCAGTATTACATGCTGGTCATCGTAGGCCCTATAGGTACCCCAATTTAAGTATCAGTCATTACTGTCAGTAGGCATATAGATTGCTGGTAATATTATTCGCATCCTGCTAATCGTTCCATACTCATGCATTCAGCTAATCACTCTTATTCACCGTATTCTGCTCTTTGTATTCTGGTATTTACTACACTTTAATTACTTAAGCTAAATGCTTATGTCATCATATTCGGGTAAGTGGGGTCCTATACTGCTCACGGCTTCTTTAACCCCCTTAAAATATGATGATGTCACAATGGGGTCTAATCACCAAAGACTCTTCACATTTCCCATTTTTATTATGGACATGTCAATAAATATTTGTTCATTCATACTGAAGTATCTCCTGATTGAAATATCTAGATGCAACAAGTACTAAATGACTGAAATTAAAAAGTGAGACAGCCATTGTTGATATACTATAGCAGAGGTATGACCACATACACCAGACACTGACAACCAGTGTCCACTGCGGTCCAAAGGTATCTCAATTGAGCAAAGGGGCACAGCTGAAACAATAAACCTGAGGGCCCAAATGCAGACAAACCGACAGACTGGTACAATTCAGGGATTTACAGGCAGATACAGATACAGGTAGGCAGGCAGATACAGACACAGGTAGGCAGGCAGGCAGAGTTAGCCATTACTGGGCAGAGTAGGCAGTGTGAAATAGGAAAGTTTTAAGCTTTGACTTGAAAGTGGTCAGCGTCAGGGCTTGTCTAATATCATCTGGGAGGTTATTGCAGGTCTGTGTTGCATGATAACAAAATGCTGCTTCACTATGTTTTGTTCTAACTCTAGGGACAACCAGTAGGCTAGTCCCAGATGTCCTAAGGGTTCTAGGAGTTTCATATGGCACAAGCATATCAGAGATGTATTTGGCAAGATACACAAGGCAAGAAACCCACATGACAACTTTGACGATCTGGCAGCAAGTGAGTGGAAAAGGGCTGGTTAAATATCTGCAGGGCTGATGAAGAAAGTGGTAACAGGTGAGCAGGTGGGTGAGGAAGGTCAGGTGATTGGGACAGGAGGGAAAGCAGTAATTGCAGGGCAGGTGGGAGTGGCTGGATGTGGGAGGGAGGTGACGGGGACAGGAGAAAAAGTCAGAGGGCATCTGGTGGACAGGTAGAGAATGGCAATGAATGAGTTTGAGGAAGTGGGAATGTGGCTGGGCGGACAGACAGAGAGGCAGAATGTGACAGAGAGGACACTTGGGGATATGAAGGCAATTTTTTTTAAAGAATCAAGAATGTATATTTAAAAACATCTGCATTAAACATCTTAAATATTGAATTACATTAACAGACTCCTTTAAAACCCTCTTGTTTAGAAAAAATCCTGGACAACAATCCTGCATGATCACAAGTGTGAGGGCGGCTGTGGCTTATGAAGCACTGATCACAGGTTGGCGGTTCGATCCCAGCCCCTCCTCCAAAATGTGATCTCAACATTTATCAGAGAAGGAATAGTTCACTGTCCACCACAGAATATAAATGCAGATCTGTGTGGCCGGGACAAGGCCATCTATCTGTGTCACACACACATACTGGGATGACGCGCATGCAGGCTCTCTGTCTTTCTTCGTGTCTCCAGTGGTGAAAGAAGTACTCAGATTCTTCACAAGTAGTATTATCAGTAAGTATTATCAGCAAAAAGTATCAAAAGTAAAAGTACTCATTATGCAATAAAATGTCCACTGTGACTGGTTTATTATTATATATGACATTATATATCAGTAAATAACATTTTACTGTTGTAGCTTGTTGAGGCGGAGCTGGTTTTAACTACTTTATATACAGCTTGTTTAGTCCAGTGGCTCCCAACTCAAAGGGGCCCTCACAATATTATGAGGGGTTCTCAGATGACTAATGGGAGAGGAAATAAGGGTTTTGCTACACAAATGTGTAGTCTTTTTTTGTTTTTTTACTTTTCTCTAATCTTTGCTTTTTATGAGAAATATTTGATCAATTACTTCTTTGGACCTCAAACAGTTGTTTAAATGAAACCGTGTGAGAAGTTTAGAGGGGAAATGTCTCTTTGGTGGAACTGCTAACAACTCACAGACATCTGAAACATGACAAGGGGCCCCAACTAGACACAGTTTTTTTGTGAGGATTCACAAGCCACAGAGGTTGGGAACCACTGGTTTAATCTTTAACAGTGTGTTGTATTTTATCACGTTTTTTTTTTAAATCATCATCTGCAAGGTAACTATAGCTGTCAAATAAATGTAGTGGAGTAAAAAGTACAATCATTCCTTCTGAAATGTAATGCAGTAGAAGTGTAAACTAGCATTTATGGAAATACTCAGGAAAGTACAAGTACTCCAAAACTGTACCTAAGTGCAATACTGGAGTTAATGTACTTAGTTACATTTCACCACTGTATGTCAAACACGTGCATTCACACACAAAGTGGATTCTGAGATCAGGACACAAAAATACAGATGAAACCCCAAAACCAGCTGCTTAGAAAAGTCTGGCGTCAGAGGTAAAAAAGCTGTGAAATTATATTTTCTTTGGAATGAAAAATCTTCTGTCTATTACCTCAAACCTACATCCTGCTGTACAATCTGATTTTTCCTGATCACAGGAAATATTTGGTCTTAGTTCCACTCTGACTACACCTTGGTGGTCTTACTGACAGCCAACTCCCACACCAACTTAGAAAACATAATCATTTATTGAAATTATTGACAACATTTATACTGGACTAGGAAGACATAGAAACATTTTTGCAACACTGGATGGACAGTTAATTATAGTCTACAGCTTATATAGGTTCACTGATTTTCATTTTTTTAATAAATATTTACATAAGTGCATACATACATATAGACTGTATATATATCTTTGTGAGACACACTTTCAAGCAAAAATAGCTTCACGTCACACAGCAATGCCCTCTGTATACAGGGGTGAGTATCAAGGCATTTTCAGTTCAGTTTCAATACACCCCTCTACAGGGCAATGAACAGCCTCAACTCCACAAAATGCACAAAGAGAAAACGCAACAACACCTGCACTGCAAATATAGAATGTGAATCCATCGTGTAAAGGCAGATTAGCAGAGTCCCAAAACAATGGGGGGATACAACTCTGAGGTTATTATATTCCTATATCTTGAATTTTTATCGCAATAATTTCCCTTGTTTCCAAAGTAGAACAAACGTTTCAGAAGGGTCCTTGAATGTGCCATAGCGGAGAGATCTGCTTTTCGCTCGTTGCTAAAGAAAATCAACAAAGCATGTGAAACTATTGTGGAAATTGGTGGAATTATTCCATCAAAAAATAATAATCCGTATTCTATTAGAAAAGTTAGATTTTAAGACTGAATATGAGACTAAGCGCTTCGTTGCAGGGTGGCATCTTTCTCTTGCCGGTCTGATCCGCAGTGTTGATTAGATTAAAGTGAAGTTTATTTCTGTTATGGCAGTACTGGGATGTAGTGGTGCGATTATCCCGTATTAGTCCGGGTACAAAAGGAAACCGGAAAACGTGCTGTATTTGTTGTTGTTTCCGCCGTGCGCCTTGCCGCCGTCCAGTTTGACATAAATCTCGTCCCCGGAGTCCAGATGCAGGACGACGCTGTTGCTGGCGTAGTCGTAGTTCTGGTCTGCGTCCTGCGCTATGGCGCTGGCTCGGACCTGCAAATTAAGAGAGACAGAGAGAGCTTTGACCCAGCAGTATATGCCCCCCCCCTGCAGGCAGACGCACATGCGCGCGGAGCCTGACATAACTTAAACCATAAAGCCCTTGACATTTATGTCACAATTCCCGATAAAGCGCGAGCTACTAACAACTGTTTGAGGTCCAAAGAAGTAATTGATCAAATATTTCTCATAAAAAGCACGTTATACATTTATTGACCAAACAGGATAATAATAATAAAGAACCAACATCCACACCAGAGTCATGGATGTTAGATGATTGCTCTCCATGTAAAAGAGCAATTACTCTCCATGGCTCTGTTGTGAGTGTAGAGTTTCACACACGAGGAAATAACCTTAATTTGTTTAATCCGCGCGTGCACATCATACCGCAGGTTTTAAGGGTACAAAAAGGGAATATTTACCTGTCCGTTTTTGCATAAGTCTGCCCACATGCTTGTCCCGTCTCCACCGCGCATCAGCACATGATAGGTGAAGTAGTAAATCCCAGACACTTGGCATGTGAACTTTCCGGTTGTCGGGTCGTAGTGGTTCCCCAGGTTCGTAACAACGTCGTCGAACCTTAACACTTCGTATCCCTCGTGAGGGTTTTTCAGACCCACATAAAACGCTATCTTTGCTCCGCCGATAGGAGAGCCCAGCTCTCCACCTGTCTCGGTCCGCGCTGTGCCCACTACCCCGGGATACCCCGTCTTTCCAGAATCTCCTCTATCCCCCGGCGGCCCTCTCGGACCGGGTGGCCCCGGTTCGCCTGGCGGCCCCCTCGGCCCGGGTTTCCCTGGCCGACCCGGCTCGCCTTTAGTCCCTTGAACAAAGGTCGGAGATGGGATGACGCTCAGGTCCTGCATGACCTCCAGAGCCGTGGCGCTCGGTTTGGGGTTGTACGGGTCACATATCATCCGACAGGTGCCCATCATTTCGTAGTGCGCGTCGGTCTTGGAAGTTTGGACCAGCAGGGGAATCGCGATGATGAGAGCCAAAACCATGACAATGCCTACCACAGCGGCGACGATTCTCTTTCTCTGGAGAGTCCGAGAAGCAAGCGCTAGAAAGTCCGTTTTGCTTTGGGACGTAATGGTGGAAGGTGGTGAGAACGCAAAAAGCCACGGCAAAAAGAGAGTGGACCAAAACGGAGTCACTCAACCCCAGAATAAAGGGGAGAGAGGAGAGAGAGAAAAATACGCGTTGTAACCCTAAAGCCCAGTTCGCCCTGCAGCTTTTAGCGCGGTGCCAGTGTCACTTGGCTTCACACAGTTGAAGGGGGAAATATTCGATTTGGCATGGCTGGACGCGGCGGATCTCGGAGCAGAAAGAGGCTTCCAGCGGTTTTTGTTCATCTGCAACAAGGGAGAGGGGAGTCGAAAGCTGCTGACGTAACAAGTTCAGGGCAAAGCCTGTTGCAATTTGGATTAAGACTGCAACAATAATCATGCCATCTTTATGTATGAATTATAAATCCCTCTGCATGGCCTCAAGGGAATAGGATCAGCATTACTTACACGTTGAATTTCTAGCAGACTGTGAGACATTTCTTCTTTTATCTCCTTTATAGAAAAATCATCTTAATGGATGTTATGTCTTTGAGAAGAGGGCCTGAATAAATTCATTTAGACGGAGCTGTTCAAATGTACAATCTGCATGAAAAGGTGTGTCCATGTTATATATATATATATATATATATATATATATATATATATATATATATATATATATATGCAGGTATGTAATATACAGACAGGTATTTATAGATACTGTATGTATTATACCTGTAATCATGAGGAGTGCTGCACATCCTTGGATGTTGTAGTTTCTTGTAGTTGCATGACTTTTGTGGCTCTGGAGGAGCTCTGTGAAGTCTGAGAAAGTAACGCTGACCATGTCATCGGGGTTATCTCAGCTTCTACAATGTTTTAATTTACAGCCTGTGTTATAAACGGTGTGGAATTTGAAATATGCATTTACCAGGCATTTCTAATGAAAATGCTACTGTATATTAAAGGCATTAAAATGTCTAAAACAACTAGATCTATGTTTTATATTTTGTTGAGTTGTGTACTTTATCCCAGATGTCTCCAACAATGTTCAAACCCAGAGAAATCCGTAATTTTATTCAAGGTTATAGTGCATTTCATTTGATCGCGTGTCAATGGCATCATATCCCCTTTACCCCCTCTAGGTACTATAACTTCCGGGGAAACATGGGAAACAGATGATATGTCAGAGAGTGAGGAGGGAAGGAATATAATGTCACAGAATTATACTCAGTAACAGTAATACAGCATTTTTTCTGCCACACAGCATACTTTTTTAATAATTGCATGACATTTTGCAACACAGTAATCCAGTAGAGACCTAATTTATTGATATGATATTTCAATATTGATCTACTACAATGTGCCACTATGACAAGTGGATCATGCCAGCCACCAAGCAAATGTGTACGGTAACGTTCTAACGTTACAACAACGTACTACACTACTTCACAACGTCATCAAACTACGTCTTTTGATATTGTTTTGATTGAGAGACCTGTACTGGCAGAAATTACATACTGTGCCTTTAAGTTGCATTATTGGAAGTGTAGGATCCAGTGTTTTTGAAGCTTGACCCATACTAGAGACTAAAAGTCAAGGATATCATTCTTACTTTTATTGTCTCTCCTGACTATGCAACTGACCCCGTAATAATCAAGACACCTGTTAACAGCATGTGTTTCCTGTGACCCTGTGAGAGGTCAGGCAGCAGTCTCACCTCATACGAGGAACAAAAACGGCTGAAAAGTTTGCTTTTGTTTAGCCTGCAGCTCCTACACTTCACCAGTGGTCATATGCATGCTGGGGGCTGGCCTACACAGGGAGGAAATCCCTTTGTGTGTTTGTCATACATTGGCTTGATTCCTGACAGATCTCACATCATCTGTCCTCTGGTTTCAAATTAATTCAAGCTCAGGGGTCCCTCTCTGGAGGACACCACAGGCCCCTGGAGGTCCCTCCCTGCCCTGCACCACCAGCTGGGTGAGAAAGAGCAACTACAGTTAGAGCCATCTAAAAGTTGGCTGGCGCCCATTTTCTGTTTGTCTAATTTGTTACAAAGGCACGTCTTGCCTTCTTTTGTCAGGATCAGCTAATCCTTATCTCCACAGATTCAGGATTTAACCTCTCCTCATATCCCCTTGTCTCAGCAGGCTAAGCTAGCAGCTAACAAAGCACCCATGTCGATTCCCAGGAGACCCCCCCCCCCCACTCACTGATGAGTGCCAGACACACACACACACACACACACACACACACACACGCACACAAGAGCATAAGCGCACAGACACAAGCACTGCTGCATAACACAAGCAGATCCATGAACACAATCCATGCAGACAAGTGCTGACACACAAACAGGAAGCCACAGAGCCCCCACAGTGTTACCACACTCCCTGATGGGCACAAATGAAATTATTCTATGTTGGTGATTAGCATCCTTGAGGATTTGAGAAAAAAGTTGAAATAAAACAGATTCACTCTCAGCTTGATTTTTTAAAATTGAATAATGGATATTCATTGTGTGTGTGTGTGTGTGTGTGTGTGTGTAAGACAGATTTTATGTATTTAGACCAAAGTATTCCCCATGGTAAACCAGAGCTAGGGAAGGTGAAAGATGGCTTTTATTCAGTAACATCTCGTGCTTCTCCTCTGTAGTCCCATTCTATTTTAGATTCTGCTACCTGGGAACATCACAACCTCAAAACAAGTGCCTTACGCACTGTTTCTCTGTCTGCTCTGTTTGTTCATTTTCATCGGCCGGATCTTCACCCTTCATCTTCACCTCTATGAAGTTGAGGAATGGAGAGTAAGTCGTCAGGAAAAATGACACCATCCTGGGATGGGCTGTAAACCACTCTATGACTGGAGAACAATGGTAAAACGCCACATCGTCCCATACATTTACAAAACGTTCTGGATTCTGCCTCACTTGCCCCCTTTGCTCATCTGGCACAAGTTTTCATCGAGTTAATCAAGGAATGAATTGGCGCTCAGTGTTCCAATTAAAGGTTTATGTCACAATGTCTGCCTCTCTGCCCCCCCCTCTTCAGCCACATTCCCACTTCCTCAAAACCATTAATTTCCATTCCCTACCTGTCCACCAGATGCCCTCAGACTTTTTAACTAGACTTCCTCATTCACCTGCTCACCTGTTCTCACTTCCCTCATCAGTCATTCATTACATATACCAGCCAGGATGCTTTGTTCCTTCATCAGTTCATCCTAGTTGCTATGTTTCTGTTTAGCCTTGTGTATTTGCTTTTGAGCTTCTGTCACCTGAATCCAGACCTGACTGTAAGCTATCAATAAACCACTGAGAGTTTTGGTGGTGGTGGTTGAGTTTGAGTGAGGAAACAGTTAATGAAATTTGAAAGATGGTCAATGAATGCATTTTGCGTGAAAGCAATGAAAAGTGATCCACAGTTCAGTCTTCAGTTTGACTTCTGTTGTGCTTTGAAAAAGTGACTGATACTGTCAGAGGTGTTGGTCGTATGTTCCAGTATATCTTAATCATTTCAGTTAATCATTTCCCGCTATCCAGTCTAACATACGGTTTATTTAATGTGTCACGCTAGTGAGGGAAAGTGGCAACAAGGAAAGGACCCAAATGCAGACAGTTAAGGCAGCAGGATAATTTAATTGATTTATTGATAAAAGAAGGCTTAGAGGCAGGTATAGACAGGCAGGTTCCAATGAACGGAACTGGGCAGGTATTGTGACGCCCCTCCCCCTGTCTTGGAGGCTGTTCTGGCTAACCTCAGCAGGCAATTGGCTGACATGGGAGGGTTGTCAGCTGATTAAGCTCACCTGGGGTCTCATTTATAAAACAGTGCGTTGGATCCATATTAAGTGTATGTGCGCACAAAAGCCGAAAATGACGGGCGCCAAAAAAATCTGACTTAAAAAACCAGAAATGTTCCCTATATAAATCAGTCCACCTTGAAATGTGTGCATGTGGATTAGCCTCATATCCCACCCTCTACACGCCCACATTCAACCATAAATGGTCAATGCAAAGCACAACATGAATACTGATGCATATAAATGAGCCTGCTGATCAATGCGTTATGATGAATCATGGCAACAACATAGAGGAAGACAAAGAAAGGGAATTCTGACACAGAAATTGAGGTGCTTGTGGGTGAGGTGGAGGTCAGAAAGGACATACTGTTTGGTGGTCACAGCAGCAGGGTCACAAATAAAAGAAAATGCAGCAAGTGGCAACACGTTGCTGCAATGCCAGTGTGACAGACAGGACAGTACCAGAAATTTTAAAAAAGTGGTCAGATCCAAAGGTGGAGGCAAAAAACAAATTGCATCCCACCATCAGAGCGTGTCTGCTACTGGTGGGTGCAAGGGCACACCCAAGCTCACACCGCTGGAAATACAAATAGCCTCAATACCCGGGGAAGCAAGTGTGTATGGCATAGTGTCTCAGAAGGAGGGGGACACTGACATGGCTGAGACCACAGACCAACCCGGTAAAGCACTGTTTTATCTTTTAATATATGGCTGTGTCAACAAATTAGAGACATGAGAAAAAGCACAGTGGGCTAATGTGTTTTTGTGTCCTTTAGTTGTTCTTCCAGAGTCCGGAGCAGTAGGTGGCGAGGCGGTTCCTGGCAAGAAGAGTCCCAGCGAGGGACAAACTCTAACTGTAACCGTGATCTGTAACATATCAACCGTGATGTGTGAAACATCAACTACATTAAAAGATCTTGTTTTTATTTATGACGTTTTTGTTATTGTGAACTTGGCCTGCATTATGATCAGGACTGATAATGAGGATATGGAGTGTAACGATTGTGTGAGAGCTGTCACTGGCTTTATTTCCAGACTTTGCTCATTTACACAATCCATGTGCAGGAGGCGAAGATGTGCCGGGTGAGGTGACGGAGAAGGCAGAGTGTGTGTGTGGCAGCCACTGCGGTGTCGCCATACGCTCTGTGTGCTTGACAGCACAGTCATGTTCACTCCAGCGATTCACAGAAACTATACAACTAAAATCATAATTTATGATATGCACAGTAATAAGAATAATATTATTAAGATTTTAATGAGAAGATATTATTAAAAACTACTGATGCTCTGTTCTGCAATTCTTTACTGCTATTTCATGTGGATTTCTACAACCGATGAGAATAATTTCATCAGTTAGTTACCATACAGTCCGGCCCTCTCCTCTGCACTCCGGGTGTGGGGAACGTAACCATCCGTTTTTGAGGTACACATATTTGTAAATATTTCAATGATATGAATGTAAATAAGGTGCCAGAGTGCATAAAATCAGCATCAAAATAAAGCTTGTTTATCAAAAACAATTCCTGGGGGGAGGATCCCCCAGGGTGTGTAAACAGCATTTGTGGAATGCTGCATGGGGCTAAGCTAGCTGTTGATGGTCAGTAAATACCTGCAAACCATGACGTTAGACTAGCTGCTTGTTTAGTTTTTTACACGTTAACTCCAGAAGGTGAAGCATGGGTGTGGGTTGCAGACCACTTGAGTGTGCTATCTTTACTCATCTCTCTGTATATCTTCACCAGAACAACCTCCTTGACCCCCACCAGTCTGGTTTCATTGAGAACTCTGTAGTGTCCCCGCTCCCGATTCATGCTCCACAAGAGGATACATAAGTTCCTCACCCAAGACATGGCACAGCTTCTGGTCCAGGCTCTTGTCATCTAGCCTACTGCAACTCGCTCCTTGCTGGTCTGCCTGCATGTGCAATCCGACCTCTGCAGCTGATCCAGAATGCAGCAGCCCGGCTGGTCTTCAACCTACCCAAGTTCTCCCACACTACACCGCTCCTCCACACCCTGCACTGGCTACCGGTGGCTGCTCGAATCGCATTCAAGACACTGGTACTTGTTTACTGTGCTATGAATGGCTCAGGCCCATCCTACATCCAGGACATGGTAAACCATACACCCCAGCCCGTCCATTATGCTCTGCTACTGCTGGCTTGCTTACGACTCCCTTACTACGAGGGGGGCCCAGCTACCACTCAACAAAATCACAACTGCTTGCTGTTAGCAGAAATTATAAACATTATCTGTCACAGACTGAAATCTCATCTGTTCAGACTGCACCATCTTATTGTTCCTAAATGTAGTGCTTGACGCAGTTCAGCATACAGTACCAGTATATGGTACTGTATATGATGAAGTTGATGTATGTTGTATGATTCTTGCAGTTTTTGGATTGTTTCCACATGCAGGCGCGAACTGGCTATCGGGAGCACCGGGAGAATTCCTGTTGGCCTGGCCAGCTGATTGGCCTGGAGTGTCAGACCATTGTTAAAAATACAAAATGAAAAGGTAAATCGAAGTAAAAACAACATGGGGTATCTACAGTCACTGAAATGTAGACCCACCCCACCCCCCGCCTGCTTAACCTGATGGTATGATCTCTGCCTGCCATCACACGTGATTGGTTGCACATGCGTTAAGTTACACATCAACACAAAGTTCAGTCAGTACGTGGAGCACACGTGGCAGAGCAGTGTGGAGAAAAAATGGACAGTGCAGGAGTAAGAGAGAAAGAGAAAAGATGGAGCTGAGAGGGAGCGCATTTAAAGGAAAGATGCATGGGAGGAAAGTGCAGCTAATGGCTGCAAAATGACACATATGTTCACAAGCAAGGGGCATGGTTAGTGCTTAAAAAAAAAAAGCACATCATAATATCCCTTCCCGAGTTGATTCTATGTTTCAAAAACTAATAACTGGTATCAACACTTAATCATGCTTGTAGGAAAGCAGACCTGTATACTCTGTAATGTAATGTGTGGAGGCTTTGAAGTTGTTTACAGTTTAAGTTATTTATTTGTCATATGCACAACAATTACAGTGAAGCAGTCACTGGCAATGAAATTCTTGTTCTCAGGCTCCCTCCAACAATGCTCATACAAAATGTTTAAAAGAAAATCACACAAGTAAAATGAGAAATGGGGAAAAGAGAATCTAAGACAAAGACAACATAGTGCAGAAGTTAAAATATAGGGATAAAATATAATAAAATAAAATAGAATACTGAGGTAGACTGGTGTACAGTAGTGATGAAATGAATAAAATATAACGTAGACAGGTTGTGCAGTAATGTAGTAAAAGTATATGCTTAATGAAAACTGGTTATGGACATGGGTTAAAATAATAAGTCAATTTTGAACTGCAGTAGGCTACGTACTTTTGGCACCTAAACCTAACCAAACTGCAACCGCTTCACAACGTTAACCAGAAGGCAAACTTCTCCCGCGTGCGTGTATGTAGCAGTGGCGCTGTCTACTCTTAATATTTTTTGATGGTGATTTATTTTCTTGGCACTCTTAAGGGTTTCTCACAAGATGCAGATAGTGAATCAAGGGAATCAGGGAATGAGTCGGACCATGCAGAGCTGGAGCACCTCGCCCAGAGGAGGGATACCGGGGCCCCCCCCTGGAGCCAGACCCAGGAGGGGAGCACGATGGTGAGCGTCTGGTGGCCGGGCCTTGACCCATGGGGCTCGGTCGGGCACAGCCCGAAAAACCGACATGGAGCCGCCACCCTGTGGGCCCACCACCTGCAGGGATAGGCATCGGGGTCGGGTGCAGTGTAAGCCGGGCGGCAGGCAAGGGCAGGGACCTGGGCGTGCTGACCTTCGGCGACGCAGACTGGTTTTAGGGACGTGGAACGTCAGCTCTCTGGTGGGGAAAGAGCCAGAGCTGGTGCGGGAGGTGGAGCGGTACCAGCTAGATATAGTTGGGCTCACCTCTACGCATAGCTCAGGATGTGGAACCAAACTCCTGGAGAGGGGCTGGACTCTCTTCTTTTACCGGAGTTGCCCGGGATGAAAGGCGCCGGGCGGGTGTGGGGATACTCACGAGTCCCCGGCTGAGCGCCGCTGTGTTGGAGTTTTCCCCGGGGAATGAGAGGGTCACCTCGATGCGACTGAAAGTTGCGGAGAGGAAGGCTATGACTGTTGTTTGTGCTTATGCACCAAACAGCAGTTCAGAGTACCCGGCCTTCTTGGAGTTCCTGGGTGGCGTCCTGGAAGGGATACCACCTGGAGACTCCATAGTTCTGCTGGGAGACTTCAACGCTCATGTGGGCAATGATGGTGAAACCTGGAGGGGGGTGATTGGGAGGAATGGCCTACCCGATCTGAACCCGAGTGGTGTTTTGTTGTTGGACTTCTGTGCTAGCCATGGACTGGCCATAACAAACGCCATGTTTGAGCATAGGGTGGTTCATAAGTGTACTTGGTACCAGAACACCTTAGGCCGCAGGTCGATGATCGACTTTGTGGTCGTATCATCAGATCTGCGGCCGTATGTCTTGGACACTCGGGTGAAGAGAGGGGCAGAGCTGTCAACTGATCACCACTTGGTGGTGAGTTGGATAAGATGGCGGGGACGGCTGCCGGACAGACCTGGCACACCTAAACGCGTAGTGAGTGTGAACTGGGATCGTCTGGCGGAGGGCCCTGTCCGCGAGATCTTCAACTCCCACCTCCGGAAGAACTTCTCGCGCATCCCGGGGGAGGTTGGGGACATGGAAACAGAGTGGACCATGTTCAAAGCCTCCATTGCTGAGGTGGCCGCTAGGAGTTGTGGTCAGAAGGTCGTCGGTGCCTGTCGAGGCGGCAACCCTAGAACCCGCTGGTGGACACCGGCGGTGAAGGAAGCCGTTAAGCTGAAGAAGGAGGCTTTTCGGGCTTGGCTAGCCCAGAGGTCTCCTGAAGCAGCGGACAGGTACCGGGAGGCCAGAAGGACGGCAGCCTCGGTGGTCACCAAAGTAAAAACCCGGGTGTGGGAGGAGTTTGGGGAGGCTATGGAGGAGGACTTTTGGTTGGCCTCAAGGAAGTTCTGGCAAACCATCAGACGACTCAGGAAGGGAAAGTGGGGCTTGGCCCAGGCCGTGTTCGGCAGGGGAGGAGAGCTGCTAACCCGGACTGGGGATGTTGTCGAGCGGTGGAAAGAGCACTTTGAGGAACTCTTCAACCCGACCAACATGTCCTCAGTGGAAGAGGCAGAGTTTGAAGACTCGGAGGAAGACTCAAGTCTGGCTGAAGTCTCCAAGGTAGTCAAAGAGCTTCTTGGTGGAAAGGCGCCAGGTGTGGATGAGATTCGCCCTGAGATGCTGAAGGCTCTGGACATTGTTGGGCTGTCTTGGCTGACACGCCTTTTCAGTGTCGCATGGAGGACGGGGACAGTGCCTTTGGAGTGGCAGACCGGGATGGTGGTTCCCATCTTCAAAAAGGGGGACCGGAGGGTGTGCTCCAATTACCGTGGTATCACACTGCTCAGCCTCCCCGGGAAAGTTTATTCCAGGGTGCTGGAAAGGAGACTACGACCGATTGTCAAACCTTGGATTCAGAAGGAGCAATGTGGATTCCGTCCTGGCCGTGGCACAGTGGACCAGCTCTTTACTCTTGCAGGGCTCCTGGGAGGTTCATGGGAGTTTGCCCATCCAGTCTACATGTGTTTTGTAGACTTGGAGAAGGCTTTTGACCGTGTCCCCCGGGGGGTCCTGTGGGGGGTACTGCGGGAGTATGGGGTACCGGGGTCGCTGCTACAAGCCATCCGGTCCCTATATAACCAAAGTGAGTGCTGTGTCCGCATTCTCGGCACAAAGTCAAACACGTTCCAAGTGGGTGTTGGACTCCGCCAGGGCTGCCCCTTGTCACCAATTCTGTTTGTGATATTCATGGACAGGATTTCAAGGCGCAGCAGGGGGGAGGAGAGTGTCCGGTTTGGTGGTCTCAGAATAGCATCTCTGCTCTTTGTGGTCCTGTTGGCTTCATCGGGCTGTGACCTTCAGCATTCACTGGGGCGGTTTGCAGCCGAGTGTGAAGCGGCTGGGATGAGAGTCAGCACCTCCAAGTCCGAGGCCATGGTTCTCAGCCGGAAAACAGTGGACTGCCCCCTTTGGGTTGGAGGTGAGTTACTGCCCCAGACGGGGGAATTCAAGTATCTCGGGGTCTTGTTCACGAGTGATGGTAAGATGGAACGTGAGATGGACAGGCGGATCGGTGCAGCATCAGCAGTAATGCGGGTGTTGTACCGGACCGTGGTGGCGAAGAGGGAGCTGAGCCGGAAGGCAAAGCTTTCGATTTACCAGTCGATCTACGTTCCAACCCTCACCTATGGTCATGAGCTTTGGGTAGTGACCGAAAGAATGAGATCGCGGATACAAGCGGCCGAAATGAGTTTCCTCCGCAGGGTGGCTGGGCTCACCCTTAGAGATAGGGAAAGGAGCTCGGACATCCGGAGGGAGCTCGGAGTAGAGCCGCTGCTCCTTCGCATCGAAAGGAGCCAGTTGAGGTGGTTCGGGCATCTGATTAGGATGCCTCCTGGACGCCTCCCTTTGGAGGTTTTCCGGGCACGTCCAACTGGTAGGAGGCCCCGGGGCAGACCCAGAACACGCTGGAGGGATTATATATCTCATCTGGCCTGGGAACGCCTTGGGGTCCCCCAGGAGGAGCTGGAAAGCGTTGCCGGGGAGAAGGACGTCTGGACAACCCTGCTTAACCTGCTGCCACCGCGACCCGGCCCCGGATAAGCGGAAGAAAATGGATGGATGGATGGGAATCAGGGAGACGTGAGGAATATTGTCACTCTATGTACCTGAAACAGCCCATATGTTATATTTTCTTATTTCCAAGCAGCAGTCTGCCTTTACAACAGGCATATTTTGAGCCTATATGAAACATGTCTGTCATTGCTTAGTTGGTAAGATAATTGGGTATTTTGTCATTAATTTTACTGCATGTTTGTATCTATGTATTTATACAGATGAAAATAGTTGTACATTGAAATAACTTCAGAAATACAACAAAAGCCATAGTTTCCTCAGGGAAGTACTTGAGGATAGAAGGATGCTCAGTAAGATTACCGCAGAGATACAGATGCTACTCACATCACTGTCACTCACATAATCACTGTAATTAAACATACCCTCTTGGGTATTGCTGCTTTGATAAAGTAGCCATAACAATGCAGGTCTAAGGTAAATATCATACAGTGTAGGATATATCATACTCTCCTGTCATGTATTAGCTGTCCCTTTGTGTTGGCATCATTTAGGGCTGGCCAGTAAGAAAATGTTGTGAATTTTGCAAAAGCAATAAAACTTTTCTTATTTGTCTTTCCTATCCCTTACATTCTCAGAGCAGATCAGCCCTATAATTTTACATATTGTATGTGTCTGTGGATGTGCTTTTACATGTTCCCTGTCTGATCAAATATCTATTAAATAAAAGATTATGTAAAACACAAAAAACAAAAAAAACAAAATAGAGTAATTCCAACTCTTCCACCACTTACCAGTTTCCTGGTAATGCATGCTAAGTTGTGACAGTAAAATCGTCTGTAGACATATCACATCACCAGGACACACTATCATCTGTTGTCAATCTAAATCAGAATGATTCTGAGAACTCCTGAGTTTAATATATGGTGTTCAGATTTTGCAACATGCAGCATCACCCTCACTTAGATTTCATCAGACAGGAGCAGTGGGTCAGTGGACCACAACCTCAGAGCCCAGTTCACCTTGACAGAGACATTTGCCCACTGGGTCCTGTTTTACAATGCATATTAGTTTGAGAACAGAGTGGTCCGCAGGTCCTGTTCCAGTTCACTGCACTGGATTCCAAAGGTGTTTCATAATAAAGGTAAACGTTCAGAATTATATAAAATGCTTCAGTTCCAGTGACCAAGAACATGCTCCATAGATCAACCCTGGATCTACTGTAAATGGACTTCACTTATATAGTGCTTTTCAACCTTAACAGTTCCCAAAGTGCTTTACAAACCATGTTTGTATTTTCCAGTATCTAACCACTGAGCAGGAATCAGTTGTTGATAAGAAATACTTTGAGTCAAACTATGCAGCTGGCTCATGTTTGTAATAAGTCAACTTATTTCATTATTACATCCTTCCTATAATCTCTCCGTCCATCAAGTTCATTTTAGTCCTCTGCAAAGTCACATTCACTCTTTTTGTATCATTTGAAACTGGACAGATGGCTTAATACCGGAGGGTAAACCTCAACTTCTATATGTTATTTCTCTGGCAGCGCTATCTTATGGCTTTTGCATATAGCTAAATGTCATGTTCAAAACATATGGATGTTTGTGTCCATTGCGCTTCATTTCCTCATTGACACATAGATGTGAACACTTCTACCTCCACTATCGGCTGGAAGAAAGTAGCTGGTGTAGTGGAAATAAAAATTCAGCGATGATCTTTCTGCATGCAAAAGTCTCTTTATTACAAAACAAATGTACACTATAGTCTGCAGAGTACAGTAGCAAACTTATTGATATCACATAAGAGTTTATATACAGTAGGTCACACTTGTTTTTTAATGTCACTGGGCAATAAGGTTATTTCTCCCGCTATTTACGACACTGGTAGCTAGGATGATTTGATTTCTGCCGTACTTTTTAAGAACTTTCCATCTACTCTTTGGTCAACAACAGGATGTACTCCACATCCACATTTCTAAGGAAGCAAGAATAACTTGGCAGACCAAAATAACCCAAAGGCCAAGATAACATTCTCCAGCACTTAACATGACCATGCATGCACAAGGTATGGAATATTAGGTTAATATCATATTATATTATTAGTATATGTAAGATTATTATTATATGTATGATTATACACTACACTGGGTGTGCCATTATTCACCGCCATCCACTGTGTTTACCTTCATTAAGTCACGTGTATGTGACACCAGACATCACATCACACATCAGACTGGTCGGTTATAACTCCATATTCTGCCTGTTTATGCAGGTCAGATTACAGCAGCTCATTAATCCTGTGTGTCGCTGCCTCCAACTTTCTTTTTAAAATGCTGTTGTGTCACATTTTAGATATGATGTGACCATTTACAATGTGAAATACAGTAAAATTAAGGTAAATCTGTTTCAATTATGGCATCATATTTATGTCATAAGTCGCGTGCACGATAAAACATGCTCACGAGCAAATTATATTATTTCACACGCACAGATATTAACTGCCACTCGCACAACATAACCCGCGCACAAATTCAACAACCAAAAGTTGTACAGGCAGCTGCGAGCGAGAAACTAAACATAGGGAGAGACAAAGAACTGCACGTGCGTGTATAGAACTAAGCTGCACACGCACAAAGCAGCCACCACGCACAAGAGAGTTTCTGCTTGGCGAGTGCTGGAGGGCATACACGCTCTTGCAGGTTCACTCTGCTCTAGAAGTTGAATTCTGCTGGCGCGGATCGATCTACCTTTACTAGATGCTGTAAATGTATTGCTCCCGATTACACCCTTCCATTGATCGCCACTAGCGACTAGGAGGATGATATGAGAAAGTGGCCAGAAATAACGTACAGGATGTATATATAATTATTTTGTGCTGTCCCTTGGAGTAGATGGTGCCACTATAAAAAACTACAAGAGCACCTACCAGTACCTTCACAGTGGTAAAGCAGCGTATTACTCCACCAAGTAAAGGAAGGCTCAGTCCAGCAGTCCAGTCATGCAGCTTCAATTGTGTGGAAGGTAAGAAAGTAGGATGTTTGTTTATTTGTTTTTATCTACAATGATTGTCAAGCCTACAGCGGCATAGTGCTCTATTTGAATTTGTCACATTAGCTGATAATCTTTCATAATATACAGTTAAATTAGGTTAAAAATGATCAGCTGTTTTCTTTGTCTTGTCTAACCAGAAAATAGAATATTACAGGAAGACTGCTGACCCATGTAATGTAGCATATAAATTGTTTGCAGCTACTTCAATTCGAATAGCCTCTCACATAACTGAAACTGTGTGATAATGAACAACTTATACCATTTGTATATATATAAAAAAAACATGTTAGTATTAAAACAAAAGGATAAAATATAACTTGTAATGTGGGTAATGCTAACATGCTATTTGTGTATCACAGAACTATGAGAATGAGAATCATGGAGAATCTGTAAGTATGTAGTCAAATACTGGCAGAGGAAGACAGTAATCAGGGGGAGACTTGAACTGTAGCTATGGTCGCAAGGTGTGCAGTCCTCTCACTGGGTCCTAACATCTCTCTGGGAATTTGGTACATCTGGTTGATCCATGGCCTCATGCTCCATGCTGGGTGTTGCATTGACATCTAGTAAAATAGTAAATTGTATTTCTTTTACAATATGTATCATATAAACAAATATAATAATTTCCCCACTGTAGACAGTAGAAATGGCTGTAGATTAACTGTCAGAGGAAAAAAATATCTTTTTCCAACCTGTATTAGGTTTATTTTAAGAGTCAGCCATGCTAGCAGCTCTGTGAGGCTGTAGGCTACTTGGGCACAGTGGTGCTTTGAGCTAAATGCTAATGCTAGCATGGCAACATGCTCATCATGATAATGCTAACATGCTGATGTTCAGCAGGCATATTGTTGATGTGTGATGTGATTGTTTAATTTAGCATGTTAGCATGCTAACATTTGCTAATTAGCAGTAAACACTAGTTTTGCAGGTACTTGGTCATAAACAAAGGTATTGGACAAATTGAAATGTTGATGGCGCTAGATGAAAAGTAAAGAGATCACCAATGTGATTACAATTCATCCTGAGGGGGACTTGGAATGGGAATGTCTGTAGCAAATTTAATGGCAATCCACCCAATAGTAGTAGAGACATCTCACCCAAAATCGGTTTCAACTTCATGGTGTCATTAGATTTTGAGTCCAAGGATCACTAAAGTCAGTAGGCTTCATCCTCTGGGCACCATAAATATCTGCATCAAATCTCATGGCAATCCATCGAATAGTTGTTGATATATTTCGGTCTGGACTAAACTGGTGGGCCAACCGTCCATCTGTCAGACAAACATTGCTATCCATGGAGTCATGTTGAAAGCATGGCTAAAAACGTTGTGGCCTTGACCTGTAGGATGCTGACTTCTGTATTTAACTGCAGCATCCCTGTTTTGAGTCTGGCTGAAGACTTTAATTACTGACCTTTTGTTACAGTCTGCAGTCAATTAATGATAAAATACGTAAGATTTAGAAAAAACAAGAAAAAAGTTTCCTTTTGTTGTACAAAAAGTCTCTTGGAATGCTGCTAATACTGTATTTAATTCCTGTTTTTGGAGTGTTTTTATTTATTTTAACCTCCTTGGAACACCATCCATGATTCACTTTTAAGACATTTAGCTGCCATTCTTTTAGCTGCTATTTATAGTACACACAGCCACCACAGAAAGTGTCAGGTACTGTATCTAATGTTAGCGTTGTGCCAAAATAGGCCAACCTTTTCATTCCTTCACACTGTATTAAAGGCAGGAGGGAGTGACACATATTAAAGGCAGAGCAGTAGACCTGCAGGATGCCTTGCTACATTTATAACAAATGAAGCTACAGCTGAATCTAATTTTTTATGAGGTTCATTAAACATTTCATCTAATCAATCATTTGGCAGCAGTGCATGAACATCATTCAGCTGTCAATGTCTCATTGCATGTTTTTAAGATGAAATGAAATACATCTCTGAAATAAAGCAGTTATTACACAACTATTTATCCAATCAAGTATGTTTGAGTCAAACTGCTGAATAAAGGGAAGCATTAGTTTAAAAATCTTCATCCCTTTGGAAGTGATGATGATGATATTTGGACTCTGTGAGCCTGCTGCTCTGTATGTGTTGCTCCAGTTGAGTCACTGTCTGAGCCTAAAATGTCAAATGCTATCAACCGCAGGGCTGCTATGAGAAGGACTGGATGGAAAGGTCAAAACATGGTGGTTTGCTTCAAATAAAGTCATTAATAGTTTTATTAATAACACTCAAAAGAGCTTGTAAGTCTGATTCAGGTAAAGAAATGTGTATTTTTTCACTTCAGTCTCAAACATCTTACCAAAACAGTGATATGTTGATTTTAACAGCACAGTTATTACTGGGCAGTGCCATTTGCAGCTTAGTCAGTGGTTATGTTCACATACACACAATAATGTGTCTAAAAGTAATAGAGAGAGTAAGATGAATGAACTTATTGTCTCATGAAAACCAGACCCGGACTGGCCATCGGAAGCACTGGGGCCAGCTGCTGATTGACCCAGAGTCTCAGGCCAGTATTAAAAATGAAAGTGCCAAATGAAATGGGTAAATCAAAGACCGTCAGTCCAGTCAGTATGTATAGATCAACACAACTTTCAGTCAGTGCGTGAAGAGCTCATGGCAGAGCTGTGTGAGAAAAAATGGCACATGTGAGAAAATGAAAGAAAGAGAAAAGGTGGAGCTGAGAAGGAGTGCATTAAAAGAAGAAAAGCCCTGGAGGAAAGTGTAGCTAAATGATGCTAATTACAGATATGTTCTTTTAGTGTTAAAGAATCCCAACAAAAACATAGGGCCACTCTCAGCATGTCATAATATCACAACTAACTTTCCCAAAAGGTAGGTGGATGTAGCTCCATTAAACAAAATGGCAGTATACGGGATCTGTTGTGAATGTGCGGAGATTGGCCTGGGCTTACGTTAGATTCTCAGCCTGAATTATTATTCCAGTCTGGACCTGATGAAAACCAACTATAGTGTAGAGCCTCATGTGAAGCAGAATTAAACAAAAAATCTCTGTGTGCACAGTTACAATCAGGGACATTACCATTTGCTTACCAAAACAAAACAAAAAATCTCAAATTCAGTTAGCTGTTTCTGTAGCTAAGTGGTACCCCTTTCTAATAAGGCGCCCATTATAAAGAGTTTATCGGTTGTACCTGAGGGTTTTTTTAACGTTAACAAAGCATTTACTAATGCTTTTTAGATCAGTTCTATCAATTTTAGGTTGGCAGGTTGTGAAAAATACCTTTGGCTGGTGTCAGTGTTTTCAGATTTAGTAGGTGTCTGCCCAGCTGGGCTACTTTTTATTAAAAGTTGGGCAGGTAAAAAATTGGGCGCTTAACAATACGCAGTGACTGAAAACTGATGAACAGCAAAAATAAATGACATTTGAGTTCATTTCAACAAAGTTGACTTTTTTTTCCTATTCAAATCATTATTCAAGAATAGTGCTGTGATAAAATATTTGTAAAAGTTTATCCCTGTTCATATACTGTATGTGAAGAAGACTTTTTATGTTTAATTAATGCTAGACTTGGAGGAGGTCATTTTTCATTATTGTAACTGTGATTTTGGGTTCACCTAATCATACTAATAAAACAGAAGTTCAGAGGCACATTAGAACAGGCAGACTCTGAGGCTCCTTCTATCTCCTCACTTGAAATAAAAAATTGGGCTATTTGGCATCAGTCAAATCTGGCAACACTGGCTGGTGTTTAACTTCCTCCAGCAGGACACTTCTTGCAGTAATTCTTACAAAAATGATCTTAAGAGAGAATAGAGTGTCCTGCTGGAGGAGGATAAACACCACCAAAAGGGATTTTTAACAACCTGACTCAGATGTTATTCTTATTGATGGCTTAAGTGAAGAAGACTTTTACAGTATGTTCAATTAATGTTAGACTTTTTCTTTATCGTAACTGTGATTTTGGGTTCACTTAATCATACTAATAAAACAGAGGCACGTCTTAACAGGTGATAATATATCACCTGGTAAATATATCATCAACATATCTTATGTATTTATTGAGTATAGAAGCATTTATGAGTGTTGTTTCTTGATTTACAGCCATTATTGCCTGAATGCAATCAAAATCTCATTATTGATGTGCATGTAAATCACTGCAGAAATCCCTGCTCACATCATTTAAAGGAATATTTTCAAAAGACCATCTTAACCTTAAAATGCATTGGGAAACAAGACCCAGATTAGTATCCAGCAATGAAAAAAACTCACCACTTCAGCCCTGTGTACTTCAGTAGAAGAGCGACACCCAGTGGAGAGAAATTAGCCTACAGCACGTGCTATTATATCACTTTTACTTCGTTCATACGTTTTCAGATTTAACAGCTATATTACCAAAACTGGAGTTAGTCACTTTCTCTGTTTCCTGTGTGCGTGATCTCAGTGTTAGTCACTGTTTCACTCTTATAAAACACTTACATTATCAGCAGACTCAAACACAGGGTGCTGGCTTATCTTCTGCTGTCAGATGTGATGCCTTTAGTTGCTGTCAGAAATATTGAAGTCGCACATAAACGCCAAACAGTAAATACTTAAATAATTTACATTTGGAGTTGTCATTTTCATGAGCATGAAGCCATGTCACAATTGCAGGTAAATAAATATAATATTTATATGGAAGTTTAGCTTCCCATATAAACAAAATCTACAGTATACATAGCTAGGGGTGGGGGGTGTTAAGGTAAGTGTTACAGTAAGTGCCATTATTGGCAGCCAAACAAATCCATGGGAGACACAGGTCTAGTTTTATGCTAACTACTAAATCAAAACATCAATTACATTTCTGTACTTGCTGCATAAATATATGTATGTTTTCTCAAATTCTCAATTCAAAGGACTTTCCACTCCACCTAGCTGCTCATTATTCTGACCCATGCGATTATGTCTAAGATTCCAGTAATGTCCAATCAAGTTTAAAAGGCCCAGGATTGAATAGCTCACACTTTTTATTCTACCTTGTTCCATCTGTTGACCCCTGTTAAAATGTTGTGGCTAAGATATATTTTTTCCACTTCCAACAAGAAAATTGGAGTTCCTGCATACTGGAAAGTTATGGTTTTCACATTTTCCCCCTATAACTATTCTGCAACTTTTCTTTGGTATCTTTGATTATAAGGAAGATGAAATCAAATATTTTATAATTAATCTTATTTTTCAATGGCAATTCTACATATATAGCCTAATGTAAATATAACAACGCTCAACCCCTCTTTCTTGCATTTGAAAATGAAAGTCTATAAAAGACTATAAAAAATAGTGAAACTTTTGATCTGTGTTAATATAGGCCTATATTTATTACACCCCTTTGCACTTACCTACTTAAGTAAAAATACACAGTATTAGCTAAATATACTTGAAGTATTAAAGTAAAAGTACTCATTTTGGAGAACATTGGCCCCTGTAACTGATATATTATAATAAATTACATTATTAATACTGCTGCATCAGTATGTAAGCAGTATTGTACTATTGTAGCTGGCTGAGGTGGATTATAAACTATTTTATAGACAATTAAGGTAGTTAAATCTGTAACTAAAGCTGTCAAATAAAGTAATTGTATTAGTAGTAAAGTAATATTTTACTCTGAATTATAGCAGATCAGAGGTATCAAGAAGCATACAAATGGAATACTCTAGTAAAGTACACGTACCTCAAAAATTGTACTGAAGTACAAGTTGAGTAAATGTGCTTAGTTCATTCCACCACAACTGGCTAGAAGGGCTGCAAGCACTGGTAAGTTGTATATTTGTTTGTTTTTAATGTGTGATGTTATTATTTTTTTTTTTTTGAAGTCTTATATTTACTAAGATAGCAACTTCCAAAACCCTGAGCTCATCAGGAGTGCCTGAAGGCAGCAGTGGGCGGGGTATCTCGTACACGTGACAGGCACGGTCCTTTTCCTTTACTATGTAACTGTGCATTAGAAGGTGAAGTGTCGTTCAGTGTGTAGTAGTCTAGTGCAAAAGGCTTAATAGCAGGATTGAACGTGAAACTTTTAACAATTAGGTTAAGTTTAACATCTTAAATATATTTATATTGTTCTTGGACTTAGCCCCGAGAAAACACGGTGAGGCATATTCATTTAATCACGTAGAAGTTATAACATTTGTTTGCTGTTTGTACTGTCTAGAGGTAACGTTATGGTTTGCTTTTTAATTTGTAACACATCGGAGTTTTGAATTCTGCTCGGCTTTGTGTCTCCGCAGTTTCAATTTTAATAGACCTCCACATCATTATCGTTATGGACTTAAATGTGATGTTTAATCATTTTATCAAAGTGAACAACTAACCAACCTTAAGAGTCTATACGTTTTCTCCCTCCGAAATATAAAACATATTTCACCAGGTGACTCAGAAAAATAAATAAAGTAAATGTGTAAATGTTTTTGCTGAATTGAATGTGATGTTTGAAAAGGCGTTTTGTATTTTGTGATACCTTTTTGGCATTGCCATAACTGTTAATTATTAATATGCAGAGATTTTGATGTGTTATTACTGTGTGTTTTAACCGTGACTTGCCAAGGGACTGCAGATGAAAATTAGCTTTAGGCTAACTCTGGGACAATACATCAAATTGGAACATTTATGTTTAATATTGTTTATGGTCTCTTACAAATGGATACAGTGATTAAATAAGTGTCTTTGTTATCGGCTAGGGTTTAAAATTGAAGCCCCTTATCATCATCATCATTATCATCAGTGTCTCAAACCTTTACATCAGTGAGGTCATGCTGCTGTGTCTTTTCATAATAATAATTAGTAATAATTATTTAATCACATAAAAGTCATAACATTTGTTTGCTGTTTCAGCTGTCCAGTATGCTTTGCTATTTAAATACATCTTATATCTGTAACACACCACAGTTTTGAATTCTACCAGGTTTTGTGTCACTTTACAGTTGTTAAGATCTAATAGAGACAGAGCACAATGCGTCAAAACCACGCACACCAAAGTATTTTAGCACCCTCTGTCTACCAGAGAGGACAAACTCAATATTGTGGGTCTATCTCAGTCTCCCTTCTCAAACTATGTTACTGTAGTTAGCTAAGACGCTTTCTGATTTAGCCACATTCCACCACACAAGTTGCATACTGTCAAAATGCTTTAGCTTAACTTACCGCAATATAGTTAGCCTAAAACTGACATTTGGATATTTGACTGACCAGTGACCAGTTCTGGGTTCTTTACCCACCACACAGCAGCTTTTAGGCACGTTTCTGTTGTTTGCTAACAGACCGAAGTGACAAGGATGCACCTTCACGTAATACAAAGTCAATGGAGAGTGATGAATTGTTTTCCCCTCTGGTGTGGACGGGACTTAAATGTGCTCTGTCTCTATAGACCTCTTCACCCCCAGAAGGCCATCATGCAGAATGACATGAAGACGCCCTTGTTGACCAGTTCTGCCACTGATGCCTCAGAGCCCCTGCCCCGGTGCCTGGGAGGCCCTGTGATCGGCATCATCGGCTCTGGAGACTTCTCCCACTCCCTTGCGATCCGGCTGGTGGCCTGTGGTTTCAGGGTGGTAGTGGGCAGCCGTGATCTAAACCGTGTTGCCAGGTCTCGGTTTCCTGATGGGGTGGAGCTGCGATCACAGAGGGAGGCGGTGGACAGTGCAGAGAAGGTGGTGTTTGCTGCAGTCTACCCAGAGCACTATTACACCCTGGTGGGGCTAAGGGAGCAGCTGGCCGGGAAAGTGCTGGTAGATGTTAGCAACGCTACCAGGCTCAACAGTGGGGAGCAGTCGAATGCAGAGAGGTTGGCCGAGCTTTTCCCAAAGACCAGGGTGGTGAAGGGGTTCAATGTCATCTCTGCGTGGGCACTGCAGGTTGGAGCCCATGATGGAAACAGGCAGGTGAGGTGGAGGCAGAGGTGAGATCAGATAAGGTGCGAAGAGCATTTAGGTCAGGCTGAGCAGATTAAGTAAAAAACATTTTTTATCACTGGACAATATGGATGAAGTCAGTATCACAAAAATTGTATGGGATTGATTTTGATATGTCTTTGCATGGTAGAATAGTTCATATTGGGTCATTCTCATGAAACCATTAGAATACCATGGCAGTAATGATTTTAAATATCAAACATGTAATTTAGTAATATAACAGAATATCATAATAAAGATAATAGTGTTCTCTACCTTGGACAAAGAGTAATTTCAACATATGGCATGAATTATTTTTGTATTTTATTGGATTTTCTGCTGAAATTCTCATTACCGCAATGCGTCCAGCTGTCAGAATACTAGTTTATGTTGTAACTTAAACAGTGTAAAATGAAAATATTCTGAAAAACATATATAGATGTTCTGCTAGATGTTTTCAAATGACAGAAAAAGTATTAACTGAATATTCATGTATAATAATAATGAAAAAATAGTGGAAAAATGAAGTGCCCATGACTGATGTTCTCATTCTCCGCAACATTTTTGAAGGACTGTTTACACACACAAAGAGAATTTTAAATAAAGTTTAATTTTGAAAGAAGCAACACATCTGCCATTATCTTCAATATGGCTACCAGGCAATTAGATCTCTTTATATTTCTCCAGTTAAAAGTTAAAACTTTCTGTTGTCAGACTGCGTACACGACAGTATTGATTATCATTACTGATACAGGTAGTTTTTCACATTTAGAAAAATGTTAGAATTAAAAGTTTCTATGAAAATATACCTTATTAATGTCTAATTATGTACATTGAGAAAAATGTGCTTAGTCATCATGGCTTCTCTATTGCTAGCAAAATATGCTAAGGTTCCTCATCCTCCGCAACACCATTCTCACTTACCACTACAATTTAAGGCCAGTTGCAGTACAGACAACTTCTGTTTTGGTAATGAGAATTTAATTGTACATACTATATTTTTAAATATATTATGAACTATTAATTTAAATATGATTTGCTTTATGTCCTGTTTCATGGCAGACAGTCAGCAAGTGAGAAAAAGAAATAGATAGAATGTAGATAGATAGATAGATAGATAGATAGATAGATAGATAGATAGTCTATAGGAAGCCTATGCCCCATACAGCGTCTATAGGAAGTCAATACCCTACAGTGTTAGGAAGTCTACATACGCACGCGCTCACACTCACACACACACAATCAGTAAGCCATTTAGTTTGTACCATAGACTGTATATAAAGATGGATGACATGACAGCTCCCCAAAAGTGAAGCCAAAACATCTCCATCACCCCCTGGTGGCTGGCTGCAGTATAGGTCCTAAGCCCCGCCCCCTCCATGTTAGCGAATGGGACATGGGCCAAACTGAAAAGTCAAAGTACACGTCAAATAAAATAATCCCAAAGATGGTTTCTGTCGTTTTAGGTAGTTCTTATCACACTGATGTTTGTTAAAGTGTTCATTTTTCTGATCAGTTTGGTTTTAATTAGTTATTTGATGCTATGAAAAGGGGGTGTGACGTCATGATTGACAGCTGTGAGTGTGCTCGCAATTGGTTCAGGTGGGTGTACTCGTAGGCAGGAACTCGATACCGCGGATCACTACTGCACAGACTCTGGCTCCAAATTATGTCACCAGCACAAGATGGCAGCTCCCGTTTCCGGGATATTTTGGCTTCATTTTTGTACAGTGGGAGGAAGTGGAGACCATGGATGTATAATAAGAACTGGATACGGCGCCGCCGCTCAGCCTTGCTTCAAACTTTTTCCCGTGGCCACTCGTGGTATTGCAGCGAAAAATTCCCCTGCGGCCCAAAAAGCATTTTTCCCATAGGCCACCATTGTAAAAGAGACGTCTGTAAGGCCATTTTCACATTGAATCAGGCATTGCGGCGATTCGCCGCAGGGTTGTGCGGCTGTGTGGGAGTGTTGATACTAACCAGCAATCCCAGCTTTTAGACCGATACAAGTCAAGCCACTGCACGGAGATTAATGTCTTTGTGCTCCCTCGTGGCAGGGTTGAACAGCTGATGTACAGTAATCACGGAGCCGATTGATCAGTCTCTCTTCCATCTTCACAGTTGCTCAGTAAACAGTGGAACATTAAGGTAAACAGCTAATGCTACAGGTAAACAAAGTTCTTCTTCACCTGGGCGTCTGCCGGTCTGATCACCGGCGTGATTGGTTGCCACAGCGTGACGTCGGGTTGCGTTTCTTCAAAAGTTGAATCCGTTTCAACTTTTTCGTTGCAGGCCACTGCAATGTTTTGCGGCACCCCCTGCAGCCTGAACGCAGTACCCCGGTTCAAATGAATGGGAAAATCTGCATTTTTGCTGCAGCGCCTGATTCAATGTGAATTTGGCTTAAAACTGTTGACAGGACACCTCGAACTGCAAACAAGCTCCATTATGACTCTTTCTATTATGAATTTTTGATCCATGGAGGTTTTATATTTGTAAAACTTTCCTCCAGCCGAGAAAAGCAATTCAAAAATCCATGACGTCATCACAATGTAAAGTCTATGGGCCGAGCGGGAACTCACGGACGTGGGCAGCGGGGGGGAAACACTACTGTGCACATTCAGTGGGCCGCATAACCCGGAAGTAAACCCAGAAGCTTGAAACTTTTTCGGCGTATGCACCAAGCGGGCAATTCTCATCGGACTGAATAGGCGCCATCTTTGGGTCCGGTATGCAGTTCTTATAATACATTCATGGTGGAGATGCATTGTCCATCTTTATATACAGTCAAAATGAAATTGATTGAACTTGAATCCATGATTGTGCCAACATTATCTCATTTATTTTCTAATACATAAAATTTTATAATGTTTTTAACCATACCTCTGTCTTAGTATACTTATTATCATTACCGAAATCATCAACCTCATTTCCGAAACCTATGTATCATTACCGCAACAGGTGTTAATTTAATGTTAATTTAATGAATGGAAAAATAGTAGTTTGCTTTTAAATCTATGTGCAGAATCTATACGTTATGTTCCTTCAGGTTTGCCACATCATTTTGAAAATATGTCAGGTTTCAATGAAATATCAAAAATATTTGGTTGTAGATTGTTGAAGGTGTTGTAATGAGAGAAATCAGTCAAAATTAAATAAAAATTTTAATTAAAAAATATATATTATTTCAGTTTCAAGTAACTGTGCACGACTGTTAATAATCAGTTTTTAAAAATGTGAAAATGTATTAAATTTCCTAATGGCCTTGACATTTTCAGACCGTTGCAGTAATGAGAATTTAAGGGACTTGTTTTGGAAAATATGTTCAAAAAGGTGTTAAATTGTTAGTAAATGTTTTTAAATTAACGCTCACAAACACTTCAGACCTTGTTATTAATGCCTAAAAAGGAAATTTGTTGGTGCAAGTCTTTTAAAAAAATGAATGTTTGAAATCTTTGACACCAAGATTTCAGGAGAATCACCCATTTGCAAAATTCTATTTTAAATCATCACACCAATTGTTGTCACATGTAGCTGCAGATGATATTGTAAAGTCAGACTAAATAGTTGTATAATATCAAAATCACACCAAAATATTGTACTTGTAAGTGACATCACTTAAGGCAATTTGTCAGACTATACACAGCTCCCTCTGGAGCCACAACAGGCTTTATACAACATTTTTATTTTTTTACATATGCAGTAGTACCCCCCAACACCTGGAAACACACTTTGATGTGTAATGTCAGTGAAGTTCGCCTTTCGCATGCAAGATCTAACAAGAAGAAGTGGTAATGTTCCATACTGATAGACTGCACCAGAAAACCTGAAAATCTTGTCTTCCATCATCTACCCCTTCCAGATCCCCATTTGCAGCAACTGCTCCGAATCTAAAGCCATGGTACTCCAGCTGGCTCGTTCCCTAGGCTTCAGCCCTGTGGATATGGGGGGTCTGTGTGCATCCAGAGACATTGAGGAAGCCCCGCTCATCCTCTTCCCATCCTGGAGAGGCCCCATCTTGGCCACCTTGTTCCTCTTTCTCTTCTTCTATGGATACAACTTCCTGAGGCACATACTGCTACCCTACCTTGATCAACGAGAGAACAATTTCTATCAGCTCCCACTGGTGATGGTGAATGAGACGCTGCCGGCGGTCGCCCTGGTTACACTGGCTGTGGTCTATCTACCAGGTATTGAACAATAGTTACTTATGCTATAATTTGAAAATACAGTACTTGCACCAATCCCCAAAACATAAAATAATGCCAGAAATTTAAACCTGCACTGATTTTTTAGCTATTAGCTATGGAGGAAATTGCTGTTTGTAATGTGAGAGGGGTCACTTGTGACGAACTCACAGAGAATTATCTCTGCAGTGAAGCCTCTCAGCATCCTCCAGCTCATTGTTTTGGTTTTACACCCCGCAATTCTGCTCTCATCAACCTTGTTTTGAGTAGCAGGCAGCTGTTTTCAGTGAAAAAGCTCTGATAAACCCATTGTACAGTACCTGCTCACTCAGCCCCAAACAGCAGACAGACACAGTTAGCAACTAGTTGCTGAACATAGTGGAGCATTTAGCAGCTAAAGAGCCAGATATTTCCCTCAGGACCTGCTGAAGAGCAAATCAGAACTAAAGGGCTAGATTTTGGACTTATTCATCAGGTGGACACAAACATGACTCCAAATGAATGCTAACGTTGTTCTGTGTCTGCTAGATGTGTGAATAGGCAACTTTTTGCTAACACATTATCCATTTCAACTTTAGTAGGACATACTATGTCAAATGTGTGTGTGATATTCAGTTTGTTGTTGAGTTGTGATCCCAAGTGGCCAAAAAAATATTCTTCAACATAAAAAAAAACTTTAGACATTTGATATAATAGCCATTAGTATCCTGGGTGAGATCAAAGACAATTTTCATGTCTTGGCTGGCCTATAAAGTTTATTCTATTCTTAAAAAAATGTATGTGAAATACAGTTTGATAATCTGCTATGCTAGCCATACAGGTCTTAATGCTAATGTTGCTCTATGTCTACTGGCAACTGCAACTTGCTAACAGAATCAGAATCAGTTTTATTGCCCTATTATTAGTAGGTTTACACATACGAGTAATTTGCTTTGGTATTTTGGTGCATAACAACATTGTAAGTAGAGAATGTAAAGAAAGATAAATCAAGTACTGCAAGTCAAAAAGCTTAAATAGAAAATTGACAATAACATATGAAAAAACATTATAAAAAAATAAATAAAAAATACGTACAGTATAACTGATTATTTAAATGAAAGCTGCACAGTTTCGTGCAGGGATGTGCAAAATATTTATCAGGGAATGTGCAAAAGTTCACATAATGAAGTAGCCTATATGAGTATTTGCAATGTGCAAGATTGTAGTCCAGAAGATGTGCGTTACTGTAACGCATTGAGTCAGGAGTGTAGACTTTAGGTTAATATAACGTGTAGTAGTGACTTAAGTATATCACTGATTTCACAGTGGCTGCTCTATGATTTAAAGGTACAAATGGATGATGAATTACAGATGTCAGATTTACTTAAATGTGTAGAATTGCTAAGTAGAGCTCAAAAGGCTTCCCAAACATGTCTGGAAAGTCCAATATGACCAAACTTATACATTTCAAAAGTAATCAACATAGGGAAAGTGGTTGGAAAATTAGAAATTAAAGGATAGGCTCACAATTTTTCAAGTCTGTCCTAAAACCATAGTCAGGTGCCCATATGAACGTTGCAACAGGTTTTGCTTGCTGTAATCATTCCTCCTTTTCATTCTGACCCTGAAGAGACCTGTTCCCAAATCAATTTCAATGTAAGTGATGGGGGGCAAAATCCACAGTCCTTGTTCTGTTTAAAAATATATAGCAAGGTTTATCTGAAGTTAATATGAGGCTTCAGCAGTCTTAGACAAATCAGCTTAGAGGGCTGCTTCTGTATTCAGTTACGGTATGTAACTGACGTTTTATTTTGTCTAGGCTTCGCCCTCTAAGGCTATTGCTAGTAGGATAAGGACAAAGCAGGATTTGGTCCGTGCCCCACTGGGTCCCTCCGGTACCCACAAGCACAAACACATACCCACTTCACGTGAAACAATAACCAGTCCATACTCTGTTGTTACGACCGGCCTAGGGGTAAACTGGTGCACAACATAAAGAAAGTGACTCCCTCCTTTTCCCTGCTCCCAAAGATGGTCAGTGCCACAACGGATGCAGTCCAAACAGAAGTGATTTATTCACAGGGTATAATTGACGTCAGGAAGAGCACAGCCAAAACAACAAACAAAACAATCTATGAAAACCCAACTAAATTACCTAACCCAAAGAAACAGGAAAAGAAATACAGGGATCTTACCTAACTCCCTAACATAAAACAGGAGAAACAATTGTACAAACAAAAACAGCTTCTCTCCCCTACAGATACCTGGACTGCTCTTTTAACAGTATTTACATAAGCACAGTAGTTAACACATTAGCACTAAGATATGACTATAAATCCAATGACACCGAATTCAGCACGGCACGGCACAGTCTGGTTGGGAGCCAGGCAAAAAGAAGGAGTCACGTCAGCCTGGGCAGAGGCCTTTTTAAAGTAGTCAGTCTCCCGTCCAATCACGCCATCAGTCTCCCGTCCAATCACCAGCCACCACCTGGAACTGAACATACTAAGAAAAACAGAACATTGAACAGCACCACCCTCAGGCAGGGAGGGATCACACCATCAAAATCAGGCACTCAACACACACATGACCCAGGGTCATAACACTGTCAATGCGACACAGCGCAGTGGTGCATCACAATCCATCAGTGCGTAGAGGTGGTACAGAAACACTACAACACCTGTTACTCACTAATGACACGAGGAAAAAAACATAAAGCCTACTGCTGTGAGAAGCGGAGATGATAGTTACACACTGTGGCAGTCTAGCATAGAGCAGAGTAGGAAGGGAACAGCACTCCATGCACTAAGAGGCATGATGGAGAGTGCAAAGTCAAAGGACCCCAAATAACAGTCACACTGAGGGGAAAGACCAAGAAGCTGCAGTGCAAATATCTTCCACTCTGTGCAAAGCTGTAGACAACTGCAGCTGCAGACAGAGGAGAAAGAGACTCCACTACAAGTAAAAGTCCTGCATTCAAAACCTTACTTAAGTAAAAGTATCAGCAACATTTACTTAATGTATCAAAAGTAAAAGTACTCATTGTGCAGAAAAATGGTCCCAGGCAGTGTTTTACTATTATATATGGTGCTTTTGGATTAATATTACTGGTGCATTAATGTGTATGTTGCATTTTACTGCTGTAGATGTTTAAGGTTGTGTAAGTTTTAACTGCTTTATACCATTATGTAGTTTAATCTACAGTAATTCATCATATTCTATAAGATCATCATATGTTTGTAGTGTTGCTGTCCTGTGAGAACCATGTATCTCTAAAAAATAAACTTTTCATGAGCTCAGAAAAACCGCCCTGTTTTCAGCTTTGTGACGATGCGTTTTCCAGCTAAAAAAAAGTTTTTAAAGAGTGTATTTAGCTTAAGAATTAGGAGAATTTTCTCAACCCGTAAAGGAACACTTCATCCTTCAGTTTATCAGCAAAATTCTAATTCAGAATCACCAAATTTGGAGATACATGGTTTTCACTGAACAGGAAGTCCCTGAGCCACAGGAGTTTCCACAGCTGGCCTGACAGCTGTGGTAGGCTCAGAAACAATAACACGCGCTCCAGCCGGGGCTATCAGAATCACTGACAGCCACTCTTCCTGCACTCGATACAGAAGCTGAGGGATCCAAGAAACCAGTGGTAAGGCATAAAGGAGTATCCTGGACCTGTGTGTTTCTACAGGTCTGGTAGCAGCTATCTTTCAGCTGGGTAGGGGAACCAAATATAAGAGATTTCCTCGTTGGCTGGACTGCTGGCTTTGCAGGCGGAAGCAACTTGGTCTGCTGAGCTTCTTCTGTGCTGCACTCCATGCTGTGTACAGTATGTGTCTGACACTGCGGAAGGCTGCAGAGTACACATTACTGAAATCAGCATACTACCAGGTGAGCACTGGGCAGGTATACAACATGGACCTGTATGTACATATGGTTTAGGTCTCCTCTAATTGTTGAGTATTGTACCTGAAGTGACCCTGGCCCTGAAGTTTGTTGGTCTCAATTCTAATATTTATGTGGGCTTTTTTTTTGTTTTTAATTTTACCAATCACTTGTAGGTGAAAGCTGGTGTTGAAAACTCCTGGGTGGAGCAGCTGGTGTGGAGGTCTGACCTTTACCTGTCCTGTGGAATTCTGGGATTCGGAGTCCTCACTTTGCTGGCTATTACCTCTCTGCCCTCTGTGGGAAATTCCCTCAACTGGAGGGAGTTTACCTTTGTTCAGGTCAGGAGATTACTAAGTGATAAATTATTTTTCTGTCCTGCCATTTCATTAATTGTACTTAAGGATAGGTTCAATATCTATGTTAATAAAGTTAATGGTGACTGTAATCATTCCTCCTGATCCCTTCCTAGTGCGACTACACCAGGACATACCCCCCTGCCATGGCTCAGTAAGGAAACACTGGGAGTTTTGTACAAAAAAGCTAACTTTGGAAGTTACACACTTGATGTGTCTAAGTCAGACTGCTGAAGCATCATATTACCCTTAGCTGAACTTCGGAATGCATTTTGCAGAGGATGAGGACTGTGGATTTTGTCCCGCATCTTTAAGAGTGGAATTGCACTTCATGGCCAGTATGGACATGAAGTGCAATTTACAGCAACTAATTACAGCAACCAATAATTTTTTTAATGTACATACAGTAAGGCATTTGAGTATTGTATTTAGATAGATTTGAAATAACAAAACCAAACCATGGTTACAAATAAATTTAATATGGAATGATGTGTAAGGACACCATGTAAAATGTATTCAGGGAATGTTAGGTATTAAAGGTTGGGTAGGCAGTTTTCTTTTGGCATCATTGGGCAAAAATGCCATATTAACCGTGCAGCATATTGTAATTCAAGTGGTCTGAGAGCAGACCTCTACTTCAGCCCCCCCTCTTGCCTCTGTTTTCAGGCTTCAGAAAATCTAGCCCGTGACGGTAGACTTTAGCCCATCACAGGTTATTTCGGAGAGACGGTGCGTTCATATTGGCTAAGCTACAAGAGCAGATGTGTGTGCACGTCCCTTCAGACGGTGAAAGCCTGATTGAATGGCGGAAAATCCTGCCAAAAATCCTGAAACTTGATAAATTTCCAACACCTTTGCCTACAGCGGTGTATAGTACAAAACAACACGTCCCAGCTCCACACAGAGCTTCAGACTCATTACGTTCAATGCCATGGTGCTCGTAATGATAAGTGGCAAAGAGGCATGATGACAAACAGTGGGGAATAACTTTTGAGGAGGGACAGTGGCGTGTGTGTGTGTGGTGTACTAGCCTCTCATCCCGCTGCTGGACGGCGTTGCAGCTGCCTCTGAAGCCTGGGGCGCTCTGCTCTGCGGCCGCGAAGAGCTGGAGGTGCGTTTTTGAGAAAACAAGTCGCGGTGGGAGGGACCGCGGTATCAGTGAGGATCACGCCATGGAGAGCGAGCCCTACAAGGGATACGGTTTCGCAGGGGAACCGACTCCTTCTGCTGCCTGTCGAAGTTGTGGGTTTGGTGGGAGGGGCTTAGCAGAGTGATACGAGGCAGCAGAGAGAGAGGCGGAAGGTTTTGCCTAGGTTGCACAGATTTTGCCTACCCCAGCTTTAAAGCTGCACTAATCATCTTTATATTACCAATGGATCAAATGTAATAATAAAGGGGTCACTTGTAGTGACAATTATCACAGACTCTGCAGCTCTACAGAACGTTTTTGCCACTTTTAGTTCATTGTTTACTCTGACCGCTCTCATCCACCTCATTTCCAGCAGCAACAGGCAGCTGTTTTCAGTGAAAAAGCTCTGATAAACTCACTGTACACCACTTGCCCAGCATCAAACAGCAGATAAAGTTAGAGACTAGCTGGTGAACATAGTGGAGTATTCATCAGCTAAAGAGACAAATATTTTTTTCAGGAGTTGGTGGAGATGAAAACACAGCTAAAAGGAGTGTGCATAAACAACAAGTAACAAACATGACTCCAAATGAATGCTGATGTTGCTCTGCATCCGATTGAATGTGTAGATGCGCCATAATATATCAAATATGTGTGTGATGTTCAGCTTCTTGTGGGAGTTCTGACCTTAACTGGCCAAAAAGGTGATTCATTTCAATCTAATCCAGTTTAGGCTTATTTACTATGTGTGTTAATTGTGATTCTGTGTATGGGTTTTTGTATATTCCACCCAATAGTTGGTAAAATATCTTGTCAAAACCCTTTTGAAAACAAGATGATGCATCTCAAGAGGCTTATCCAGTAAACAATGAATTAGTTCTAATTATCTCAATTCTCCTTGTTATATTTTGTCATCCAAAATTCTCTGTCTTTTGGTGTGTCTCCAGTCAGGACTTGGCTATGCTGCCTTAACTCTCTCCACCATGCACACTCTCTTCTTCGGCTGGGACTTTGCCTTCTTTCCTGCCGCCTACCCTTATTACCTACCACCGGTGTACCTGCTGGCCCTCATCCTGCCCTGCATAGTCCTGGTCGGGCGGGTCTTCTTGGCTCTGCCGTGCCTGATGTTAAGACTAGCAAAGATCCGCAGGGGCTGGGAGAGTGCATGGCACCGGGCTCCAAATGACCAGGAGCCAGGGTCAACTGAAGTGGATCCTCCTCGAAACCTTGGTGACGTCTAGTGTTCCAGATAGGAAGGGAAAGAAATCCAGGTGTTTTTTCTCTCTGTGAGAGTCTAAACTCTAATATTCTGTCACTTCCTCTGTACTTTGAGAGGAGACTACAGCTGGACATTCCTTCATGACTGCCACTTTTCTCCTTGACACTAACAAGAATAAGAGAGACAGAGACAGAATGTAGAGCAGTGATCTAACCTCATTGATTCTGGTGATCCTTAACTTTATTTTTAGAAAATCTTTTTGCAGTTAATTAGTTAAGTAGATAAATAGTAGTCTAGAAATTCAGACAAAGAGCATCACTGTCAGGACACCAGGACAAATACTCCAAAAAACCAAGGACTGTCCAAATTTAATAGGTCACATTAGTGATGCCTGAGGAGTGAAAGATTACAAAATGTTGGATGAGTTTTTGAGGTGAACCTCATACTTTATAGCTACTTTATACCTACTCCACTACATTTCAGAGAGACGTATTTTTTGACGGCTTTAATGACTAGTTACTTTACAGATTAAGATTTTATATACAAAACATAGGATCAGTTTATAAAATATTTATTAGTATTATATTATTATTATTATTATTATTATAGACCTAACTACACAGCATATAAAGTAGTTAGGATATGCAGCGTTTTTCTGTTGCATTTGTTTTCGGGGTTTGTGTGTTTTTGACATCTTTTCTGTAGTTGCAGCATGTTGGCTGCTATTGTATTTGTTTTGGATTTTCATATGTGTTTTTGACTTTGCATCGTTTCTTCTAATGGAAATGTCGGCAACCGTTATAAAAAGTATATCAAATATTATCAAATACTAGCAAAGATCCGCAGGGGCTGGGAGAGTGCATGGCACCGGGCTCCAAAGGACCAGGAGCCAGGGTCAACTGAAGTAGATCCTCCTCGAAACTTTGGTGACGTCTAGTGTTCCAGATAGGAAGGGAAAGAAATCCAGGTGTTTTTTCTCTCTGTGAGAGTCTAAACTCTAATATTCTGTCACTTCCTCTGTACTTTGAGAGGAGACTACAGCTGGACATTCCTTCATGACTGCCACTTTTCTCCTTGACACTAACAAGAATAAGAGAGACACAGAGACAGAATGTAGAGCAGTGATCTAACCTCATTGATTCTGGTGATCCTTAACGACTTTATTTTTAGAAAATCTTTTTGCAGTTAATTAGTTAAGTAGATAAATAGTAGTCTAGAAATTCAGACAAAGAGCATCACTGTCAGGACACCAGGACAAATACTCCAAAAAACCAAGGACTGTCCAAATTTAATTGGTCACATTAGTGATGCCTAAGGAGTGAAAGATTACAAAATGTTGGATGAGTTTTTGAGGTGCCCCTCATACTTTATAGCTACTTTATACCTACTCCACTACATTTCAGAGAGACGTATTTTTTGACGGCTTTAATGACTAGTTACTTTATATGCTGGGTAGTTAGGTCTATAATAATAATAATAATAATAATAATATAATACTAATAAATATTTTATAAACTGATCTTATGTTTTGTATATAAAATCTTAATCTGTAAAGTAGTTAGGATATGCAGCGTTTTTCTGTTGCATTTGTTTTCGGGGTTTGTGTGTTTTTGACATCTTTCTGTATTTGCAGCATGTTGGCTGCTATTGTATTTGTTTTGGATTTTCATATGTGTTTTTGACTTTGCATCGTTTCTTCTAATGGAAATGTCGGCAACCGTTATAAAAAGTATATTTCCTCAGTCTGTGGAGACTAGTGACTATTCCAGTTATATACACACACACACACACATCAGCCACACACAATTTTTCATTGTAGCGAAAAAAATAAGAAATGTTATTAAAAAGGTTCTCACAAGGTGACCTGCTCCCATTACAGGCAAAAAATGTCGGGGTAGAAGCTGACCTTGTGTGCTTTTCTGACATCGGTGAGCTGTTCTGAAAGATTCACAGTTTATACAGTAGAGAGAATATAGGGACCACTAATCGTCAAAGTTGACAGCTCGTGACCTTTGTGACCTTTAAGGTCAAAGAGGTGGGGGTTAACAAAAGTCTGTGTGCCCCTGGGGGGCTATGTCTGTGAGAATATATTATGAAAGGCATAGTAACAAAAAGCAAAACATCGGCATACAAAGTTTGGGGCATTACGTCAGTGAGAAAACATCTGTTTCCCATGAGAGTCACACTACTCCTGTCCCACAGTCACATTCCAGCAGACAACAGAGTCATGGTAGACAACGTTTCAAAGCACAATATTCTGAATAAAACAAAGACATACACTCATTTTGTCTAATGCATCATAGACTAAAGTGAAAAGTCTCTATTGGTAGAGTATGATAATTCTCGACAGAGTGAAATGCGTCTATTATGAGAGCAAGACGATATAAAATATGGGCCTGAAAACTCAAGACTGAAGACGCAAGATGGGCAGCGGTAATAATATTTATCCTATTATTTTGTCAGTATTTTCATCAAGAAGAAAATATTAGGTCTAAACAGCAAAAAAAAACAACCCTATTTTATAGAAATCACGATCGATATTCACCCGGCTCCAAGGAACGCATCACTGTTACCTTGTAAGTGAAGCCTATATTATATATACATATATCTGTTAAATCAGTTTTTTTTTTTTTTTTCCTGCAGCTTTGTACTTTTTAAAAAACCTATTTCTTTATTTTCAACAGTTACTTCAGAACTGGAAAGTTTAAGCTTCACGCAGTCATCTTATAGTAAGTAGGCTACGATTTTGTCTTTGTAAATTGCAACATCCACAGCGTATATTTCAATATTTTGAAACCGTTTACTTACAGATTTATTAGATGCCGTCCTAGAGGAGACTGACGGAGATCAAATTGTGGAGGGTCCGAACTCCGTCTGCGTGGTAAAACACCCAGCAGCACCCGTCCAAGAGCGACCATCTCTGAGCAAGCCGAAGAGAAAGAAGCCGTGTCTTCCTCCACCTCCGGCCAAGGGAGCGGGTTCGGATCAGGAGACAGACGATTTCCAAACAGAACGCCGGGGAAGGCAGTCTGCTCGAGGTGCATCGAAGAGAAAGAAGCCGTGTCTTCCTCCACCTCCGGCCGAGGGAGCGGGTTTGGATCAGGCAGGGGGGAACATTCGTACGGAAGGCCGGGGAAAGCAGTCTGCTCAAGGGGTATCAAAGAGAAAGAAACCCGTTCCTCCACCTCCGTCCAAGGGAGGGGGTTTGGACCAAGCAGCGGCCGATTTCCAGAGGGAAGGCCCAGCGAAGGAGCCCATCGCAGGGAGAGCTGAATCCGGTAAGTCGCTAAAACTTTTTTAAAACAAATCTCAATAATAACCCAATGTTGACAGCCCGCCTGCAGGATTCAAATGAAACTCGACTTTCTGTTGTCTGAGTCAAAGAAGGGAGGGTGAGAAGAGCGTAGTTCCAGTGACGTGTATCATACAAGTTAAGGAGGGGATAGCTGCAGCAGCGCCCCCCTAACACCGGAGGTCTAATGCTTGTAATACAAGAGGGCGATGCAGAGGTTGCTAATAGTGTATGCTGTAGGATATTTATTGCTTTGTAACATATTCAAAGGGGATTACTTAAATCAAGTAACATTTCTAAATACTAGGGGTGACTGGCATTTGGTTTGTTTTTATTATTATTATTACCGCTGTATTGTTGTGCATGCTGCATTTTCCACTTTCTATGTTAAAAAGTTTCACCAACACAATTTTAAACAAAATCTTATCGTTTCACACACACACACACACACAGGCACACAGGCACAGACAGAAGTTTAACTTAATATTCTCTCTCACTACAGAGGCATTGCATCTCGGCTTACAAGCTCACCCTCAACGGGAGAGCGAAAGAACCCCTTCCTACGATACGCAGAGGCTAACCATCTCTTCCTCCTTTCTAGCCCTATGCGAGAAAATACTTTAAATCTTTGTTGTGTGAAGTTGTTGCACAGTAAGGTGTATCATTTTTATTTTTTATTTTTTTCGTGAAGTTGTTGCATAGTAAGGTGTATCATTTTTTGTTGTTGGAAAGTAAAGTGTGACATTTTTGTTGTTGGAAAGTAAGGTGTGACATTTTTCTTGTTGGAAAGTAAAGTGTGACATTTTAACATGGATAAAGACGTAGATTTATGTGATTTTTACAATCTGGTAGAACAATTGAACCAAATTTCACCGCAACCCCCTGTAGAATTGGTTGGTATCACAGACGCTGATCCTTTTTCAGAAATCATTTGGGACCATAGCTTTGAAAACTATTTTCAACCTCTAGAAGATGCTCTCCGGCTCTATGAACAAAGCTCACCTCCCTTTTCAGAAATCATTCGAGACCAAAACATTGAGAACTATTTCCAACCTATAGAAGATGCTCTCCGGCTCTATGAACAAAGCTCACCTCCTACTCTCTCACAGTAAAATGATTCCTTCAAAATGGTTTTATCAACCCCGACCCCAGCCCCAAATTTAGACGAGTCTGTTCCCCCGCAACAACATGGAGGGAATCCGGGTCAGGAAACTGAACCGACCGCGGGTCCCTCCTCAGCATTAAATGAAAATGAGCGGGTAGATCCGTCCAGAATGGTATCTCGAGCCCGCTTTAACAATCTTGAAATTAGACGCATGTTAAATTTTCCTCCTCCTGAAAGTGTGCCCGATTATGCTTCATTTTATTCACGTGATGGACAGCCTTCAGGATCTGGCTGATAGAGCAACATCAGAGGTCAGACGCAATGATGTGATACAGTTGGAGTTGATTGGTGAAAATGTGCAAAATCATGTTTCCGTCACCGTTGACGATGAGGGTGACGCCGTCCTACCGGCTTTTCAAGCCTTACTGGACCGGTTAGTACAATCAAACATGTCAATCATGTCCGACGCCAGCCTAGAACTAGTTGTGCAGGTGGTGCGGAATCCCAGAGGAGGTGCTAAAAGGCAGGCTGAAAAAACTCTAGAATGTGAAATCTTAAAAAAGAAAGCTCGTCACTTGTACGATGTGAACAATACACAAAACCAGCTCTGCTTCGCCATCAGTTTAGCCCATCTCATCGATCCTAAACTCACAGATAGGCTACACAGCGAGGCAGAGAGTTTCAACATTGTGTCGGTTTGAGTGAGCAGACGTCTGTGGCCTTTAGCGACGTCAACAAGTTTGAAAAGATTTTAAAACGCAAAATCGTACTGTTGTACAGATGCAATGAGGATCGGGTCATGATTTCCCTAAAACTTCTGGCCCGCCTCTGTTTCTATTCCAAAACCACTACTGCGGTATAAAGAATCTTAAAGGTTTTCTAGGGACACGGCACGCCTGTAATTTTTGTTATAAGGGCTACAAAAATCCTATTACACACAGATGCGGCGGCCATTGCTCCGTCTGCAATGACCCAGCTTGTACCCGTGATCAGTTGGATCCTGTCTTTTGCCACGAGTGTAACCGGACGTGTCGCACTCCTTCCTGTATGTCTAGACATAAAAAGCCTGTAGCAAGGCCGGTGGCTGGAGGGTATGTCAGCGAATGCGAGTTAAATAAAATATGCCTAAAATGCGGAAAAATGTACTACGTCGCTATGACTAAAGATAGCAAGCGACACAAGTGTCCGACCTCTAAATGTAAAATTTGCAAAGTGAAATTAGCTGCGGATTCTGACATAAGCTCTAATGATCATCAGTGTTACATTCAACCTCTCCCTGCAACCACAGAGCACAATGAGAAAATGGTTTTCTATGATTTTGAAACATTTGTGGGAAAGGACGGTGTGCATCACCCCTACCTGGTCTGTACAAAAACGTTACAGGGATCAGAGTGGGGTGCTTATGGTTTAGAGTGTGTCAAATCTTTTCTCCTGCATTTCAGAAAGCCTCAGTATCAGGGGGCTGTATTGATAGCACGCAATGCTAAAGGATTTGACAGCTACTTGATCCTCAACGGTATGATAGAGTTGGGTTTAAAACCGTCTCTCATCATGCACGGGAGCAAAATCATCTGCTTCCAAGACCCCGATTATGAGATAAAATACATAGACTCCCTGTCTTTCCTCACCATGCGTCTTAGTGCCATGCCTAAGGCGCTGGGCTTCAGCAATCAAACCAAGGGGTATTTTCCTCACGGGTTCAGCTCAGAGGAGCATTTAAACTACACAGGTCCCTACCCTCCGCCGCAAGATTACGGCGTAGAGCGCATGGGTCCCCGTGAGCGGGAAGAGTTTTACGCTTGGTACAGAGAAGCTAGCCGGGGAACCTTTGACTTTGAGAAAGAAGCCAAACGTTATTGTAAAAATGACGTTGACATTCTCTTAACCGGCTGTACCAAATTCAGAAACGAGTTTCTTCGAGAAACAGGTGTAGACCCTCTCAGCTGCGTCACTATCGCCTCAGCTTGCATGAAGGTTTTCCTAACCAATTTTCTGCCTCCTAAAACCCTAGCGATACCTTCACCAGATGACTACAGGCGCCAATGCAAAACCTTCTCCAATGCAGCCATCCAGTGGTTGGAGTGGGTAGCGCACAGCCAAAACATCTTTATCCAGCATGCTCTAAACAGGGGAGAAAAACAGATTGGCAAGTACCATGTAGATGGCTACGCCGAGATCGAGGGTGTAAAGTACGTTTGGGAGTTTCTGGGGTGCTTTTATCACGGCTGTCCGTCTTGTTATCAACCTCAGGAAACGTGTCCTTTGACGGACGCTCCCTTTGAGGAGCTGCACGCGGCCAGTGAGGACAAATTACAGACGCTAAGGGCCGTTTACGGTATCCGTACGGTCGTCATCAGAGAGCACGAATGGAGGGAGATGAAAAAATCCCATCCAGGGGTGAGAGATTTTCTCAGGGGTTTCGAGCCTCCGGAGCCCCTCTCCCCCCGCCAAGCTCTTTTTGGTGGTAGGACGAGTGCCGTCAGGTTGAGGTACACGGCGGGTGAAAATGAACGAGTACACTACGTAGATGTTACTTCCCTGTATCCGTTTGTCAACTGTAGCTTTCCTTACCCACTAGGTCACCCTACCATCATCTACAAAGACTTTGACGAGCCTCAAAACTACTTTGGTCTGATCAGAGCTGTGGTGTACCCACCACGAGCACTCTTTTTCCCCATTTTACCCCACAAAACATCTCGCGGTAAATTGGTGTTTACCCTCTGTCGTACCTGCGCAGAAATCAATAATCAGCAGGGTCCTTGCAACCACGACGACGAGGCCAGAGCTTTGACGGGGGTTTGGGTCACGGCAGAATTTAACAAGGCTCTAGAGTTGGGGTATAGAGTCGCAAAAATCACGGAGGTGTGGCACTTTGACAGACAGAGTGATTCTATCTTTGTCGACTACATACACACCTTTCTGAAAGGTAAGCAGGAAGCTTCGGGGTACCCGCCCGAGGCAACGGATCAGGAGAGCAGGGAAAAGTACATCAGAGACTATAGGGATATTCAAGGTATTCAATTAGACGCCGACAAAATTGAGGCAAACCCTGCAAAAAGACAAGTGTCCAAACTGTGTCTCAACAGCTTCTGGGGGAAGTTTGCACAGAGAAGTAACCTAACTCAGACCACCCTCATCAGCGAGCCCGAAGAATTTTTCAGCTTTATGTTTTCGGGGAAATACAGAGTCAATTACTTTAGCTTCCTCAATGACAAAACCGCTATGGTTCAATGGACCTACAGCGAGCGCTGTGTCGTGCCCCCCAACATAGCCGCATTCACCACCGCTTACGCTCGCTTAAAGCTGTAGTTATCTGGAGCGGGTGCAAGAGAATGTTTTGTATACAGACACAGACAGCTTGGTATACGTGGTGAAAGATGGAGAGACTCCCCTGGAAATGGGTAACTACTTGGGTCAGTTGACGGATGAGTTGGGGGGTGACAGCATTCAGGAATTTGTGGCTGCCGGTCCCAAGAGTTACGCTTACCAAAGGGCCAAAGAAAAGAAAGTAGTGCTGCGTGTCAAGGGTATTACACAGACCCAGGAATGCTGTGAACGGGTCAACTTTGATAGCGTCAGAGAGTTGGTGGAGGGTTACTTAAACAACTCTGAAGAGGGTGTGATTGAGACCCCTCAGCACAACATCACTCGTGATAAAAGGGGGTTTCTGTTAAAAAACTCGTCATTTCTGAAAAAGTTTAGAGTGGTGTACGACAAGAGACGTCTGTTTGCCGACGGAAAAACTTTGCCTTTTGGCTATTAGAACATATTAAAAAAAAATGTCACACCTTGCTGCTATAGAAGAGATTGATTTTGATCCTAGACTGTGTATGCCTTTTTCATGTTTGATTGTGAACAAACTCATCTGATCATTCTTGACGATGTTATTTTTCAAGCCTCCGATCATCCTGAAGTGGTTAAAATTTTTACGCAGTACAGACATCATAAAAATATGAACGTCATGATGCTGACGCAAAATGTATTTCACCAGGGTAAACAGTCGTACCATTAGTTTGAACAGCAATTATCTGGTGATGTTTAAAAACCCTCGTGACAAATTACAGATGAACGTATTAGCTCATCAAATCTTTCCCTCACAAAAGTCATTTTTCTTGGAAAGTTTCGAAGACGCCACCAAAGATCCCCACGGATATATAATCGTCAACCTCACGCCCGCCTGCCCAGAACAATACAGGCTGAGGTCGGGTGTGCTTCCTCATCAGTGGCCGGTCGTTTATATCCCCAAAACAAAGTATGCCATCATGTCGACTCGGTTAAAAAGAAACGCTCCCTTACTAAAAGCTCTGTACCACGCCACGCCTCAGAAACGTAAAGACATTCTCACCCATTGTTCCCCCGACTTTCTCCAGGCTCTGTATGAGATTGTTTTAAATCTTTTGAAAGGAAACATCCCTCGGTCTCCGACTCAATACAAGAAATTAAAAAAACAAAAGAAAGTTATCAGACTGCTGGCGGATAAAAAAAACCAGCCTAAAGCGCAAACACCAGACACTGAAGAAACAGTCGGGAGGTTTCATTTTGCCCCTGCTTATAGCCACCATTCCTATGATCGGAAAGCTTGTAGGAGGAATCATTAGAAGAAATTAAAATGTCTCTGAGGACGGCGCAGAAAATGTTTCTCGTCTCACCCCACCAATTAAGCCGTCTGACTCATTCAGAGACGTCTATTAGACAAACGGCCGAAGACGATCTGGATGCAAGAATGAGAGTGATATTAAACGAGCAGGGATTGAGCCCGTACGAAAAAATAAAAAAATACAACGCCCTGCTACAAAGATACCTCACGCTGATCAAGCAAGGGGAAAAAGAAGAACGTCGTATTAAACTGACTCTACCACAAGACCTGTTGACCGAGAACCCAGAGGCTCAGGCCGGGGCTCAGGCCCACGACGGCGCTGCTGAAAAACAACAGGCTGACTCGGATGATGCGGTGAACGAGGTAATGAATAACCTTCCTGCACGAGACCGCAAGAACGCCGGGTACATCATGAAGAAATTAGCCGAGAGCGGCGACAGATGGACTCCGAAAGGGGAATTTGTTTACAAGGGCAAGATTGTGAAAGGCTCTCATCTGATTGATTTATTTAAAAATCGTTCGGTCTCTTATAAAAAATCCAGAACCCCGCTGCCTAAAGGCTGGACAAGTACTTTGACGGAACTCAACGTCCCTTTGTCCTGGGTAAATAACCCTCATGCTCGCGATCAATACCGTCGTCTCAAAACACACGGAACACAGATTGGACCTGAAGAAGAAGAAGAAGAAGTATCTCCCAAAGGGCGGATCATAAAAAGGAAAATAGCATTATCCCCACGCTGGGTTACGCCGGTGGAAGAAGAAGAAGTCTCTCCCAAAGCACGGACCGTAAAAAAGAAAATACCATTATCCCCACGTTGGATTACGCTGGTGGGAGAAGATGAAGAGGAAGAAGTCTCTCCCGAAGCACGGACCGTAAAAAGGAAAATAACATTATCCCCACGTTGGATCACTCCGGAGGAAGAAGAAGTATCTCCGGAAAGAAAAACTAGAAAAGTTTGCCCCGGTGATATAACGCAAAAACAAAAAGCACAGTCGGGCGGGCGGGCGGCCGCGCCGACCCCTGTGTCCGAGGGCTTGCCCCCCCATATCCGCACACCCTACCTACCTACCTACCCACCCAGCAGTTGGGGGATCTTGGCCTTGGCCAGGTCCCGGCACTTCTTCAGGCTGTCGCGGGACACGACCCTGACCATTTTGTCTGCCTTCACTCGCATTTGGTGCAGCACCACCTTTTTTGTGAGGTTGGCCAGGGCCGCTTTGACAGCCCTGACGGCACCGGTCAGCTGGGCCTGGGACAGGCGGCACAGGGGAGGAGGGGTCTCCTTCACATATTGGAGGAACTGGTGCACGTTCCTCAGATAGATGTTTGCGGTTGTCACGGTCTTGCCCACGGTCAGCAGGTGTCTGGACCACCTGGAAAAGAAAAGGGGAGAGAGAGAGAGAGAGAGAGAGAGAGAGAGTGGTGAGAGACTTTGTCAGGGATCCACGGGCCTGCCGCCGCGGCGTTAATGATCAGGAAAAGCCCGGTTTGCGACACACTTACCTTCTGATCTGGGCCCCGTCGTCCAAAAACGACCAGCGGTGGAGGTCCTGTTTTCCCGTGGCCATGAAAAAGACAAAAGACTTCACCCGGCTGACCTTTGAGTAGGCGTTTTCCAGCTGCTTGGCAGAAGGGCAGATTCCCTCGTGGTAGTGCTGGTAATCCTCCAGGTATCGTTCTGTGAATGGAACTGGAGTTTAGCCAGGAAAGGCACGCTCTCGGCTGGGTCCCGCCCCGGTGAGTTTGACCACGAAAGAGGGTGAGCTATGGCCCCGTGTCCGCACGCACGCTCTCTCGGCTGGGTCCCGCCCCGGTGAGTTTGACCCCGAAAGATGGTGAGCTATATGTCCGCACGCACGCACTCTCGGCTGGGTCCCGCCCCGGTGAGTTTGACCCCGAAAGATGGTAAAGCTATGCCCATATCCGCACGCTGTCGGCTGGGGTGAACTATGCCCATATCCGCACGCTCTGTGAGCAACATTTAGTGGGAAAATTAGAAGCCGACTTACCGATGGATTCGGGAAAAGTCAGATGGCGCGGGCCCGTCATTCTCCCACTGCTTTGGAGGAGCCTGGTCAGCGATGGCGCGCTGGACTCGGCCGATCCATCTCCATCCACCCCAGCCGCGGCTCGTGGCGGCTCTGTGAGCGTGCTCCGGCCGGTTGTTCTGCGTAACGCTTTGGCGAGTCTCTTGCATCTTTCCCGGAGCTCGGCCAGCTCCTGCTGCTGCTGCTGCTGCTGCTGCTGCTCCTCCACCGCCTGGCCAGCCTCGCCCTCGAGGTCCAAGCCGGAGACCATGGCGGGTGAGGGGTTTGTGGCTCGAAGAGCAGCCAGGAGGCTGATGGTTTTACTTCTCCTCACCGTGTTGAAGTGAACCGCCACCTCGTCTTTGCTGAGCTCCGGGTGGCTATCGCCTAGGTGCCTGTCCAGTCTCGTGCTCCGGTACGCACACCCCGAGACCGGGCAGGCCGAGTCCCTGATGTTGACTCGCAGGGCGGCGTGGTTGAGGAGAATCCTTCTCTCGGCCTTGTTCGCCACATGGTGCCTCCGTCTGATAGGGAGACAGTCTCTCGTCAAACTTAAACCATTCTCCCGGTTTGAATCCTAGCATGTAAGCCGCGGGTGGAAAAAAGCGTAGATGGTATTGACCACCCGCTTGACATTCAAATCTTTTTTGAATCAAACTATAATTTAACTGAATATCGGTTCCAATTTTTTTAAGAAAAGCTTCCACCTCTTTCTCGAGCTGAGGCAGGTCAGTGTAATAACCTCCCCTAAACCTTTGGCGGTGGACCTCGGACTCTTGATTCTCGGGGTTAGGTTTTCTCCTCCATTCAAAGTAGGCATTGTCTTGAGGAATGTTAAACCAGGTGTGCGGGTATGAAATCTCCGTCAAGGCTACCTGCCACGGGCCCTCTAAATCAATATGTTGCGCTAAATCCACCCTAAAACTAGAACTTGTATTGTTTTTAAATACATCGAGGCTGGAGTTGGAGGGTAGCGTCACATAAAACCCCTCACCTAACGTCTGATCCATGATGTAATGAAACGAATGAGAAAAGAAAGTAGGTTTTATACGCTTTTCACTTGAGAGGCCTTGACCCAGCTGTTGAATTTTTCGGGCCAGTTTTTCCAGCGTACTAAAACCTGTTTTTCACCCCCGACGGTACGTCGTCTCAGAATTTTCTCCACCTGATACAGCTTGTCTTTAGCCATTTTTACTTTTTGCAGCTCTGACTCGTAAAATGATCCCTCGATAGGTTCTCCATCGTAATCTTTGAGTTTGTATACGGGGGGAAACCGGGGAATGCAGTCGGAGATTGTAAACACGTCCGTAAAACTCTGTTCATATTTTTTATCAAACACTCCTCTCAACTTTGATATTCTGACAAGATCTCCCTTCTTGAAATTCATCTTTAATTTGTCCTTGTGACGGACAGGGAAAGTACCGTACAGGTTTTGAAACACTCGAAAGGCGTTCTCTGACGTGACCTGCATAGGCGTCATTTTTATACTTTTGTGATAGCTGTGGTTGTAACTTTTCACCATGTCTTGTAACACGTCGAGGTATCGTCGGGTGTTTTTAGACATAAAATATCTCCACATTCTGGTTTTTAGAGTGCGATTAAATCTTTCAATCACAGAAGCCTTTAGATCGCTGGCTGTGGCAAAATGTACGATACCGTGTTTCTTCATCAAAGCCTCAAAACTCTTGTTAAAAAACTCTTTACCGGCGTCCGTTTGCAGCTTTTCCGGAGTCTGACTGTCTTTTAAGACGGACTCAAAGGCCCTAACCACCTCGGCGGCAGTTTTTTTCTTCAAGACACGTACGTAAGCCTTTTTTGAAAATACGTCTATGACCGTCAATAAATAATTAAACCCGTCGTTATGTTCTGCCAAGGCCTGCATGTCACAAAGGTCGGCTTGAAATTGGTTTAAAGGCCTAGGGACAAACACTCTGCATAAACCTGTCAGAACACATTTTACCAGAAACAGAGTATAGGCGTCCTGCTCCGCTAAAAAATCTTTGACGTTTTCAAGTTTGACTTTCTTGCCCGTTTCATCTTGCACAGCCATGCGGAGACGTTCTGCGCCTCCGAAGCTACCTGGATGAGCGGGGTTGTAATACACTTTTTTCATGAAACGCTTCTCCGCCATCCTGTTTGTCATGTTACCTTCAGCAGTATCTGAGGTTTTACTGAAAAACACAGACGCGTAAGAGCTTCTTTATTCTGTTTTTTATTAATCCATCGTTTACAAATTAAAAAAAAACAATGCAGTGTAAAGGGTATGCATTTTTATCGCTAAACACAAACATAACATGAGATAGCATATGTTTTGAGTACAAGAGTAATATAGTAAAATATAGTACACTAACATTTTAACATCATTAAGGCTTGGTCTAATATGGAACGATCTAGAGCAATGTCAATAGTACAGTGTAATCTTTTCAATTCAGTCGCGATATTCACAGACATGTTGTTTTGCCGGTAAAAACACACCACGTCAACAAACAAGGCATATAGGGTGAACAAATGGGAAACTTTTATATCGATCTTATCTTTACTCCATTCTGTCACAATCTTTCCAAAGGCGTCTGACAAACAAGATTCACTTATACACAGAGTGCTCTGTACAATCAGTTCCCACGATGAAGCATGGGCCCGTACTTTAGCAAAAATGTTTTCCAGTCGTCCGATTTCCTCATCTCTGATAAAATTGTCCGTCTTGCAGTGTTAAAACTCTGTTTTTAACGGTCCGTTCCAAAAGATCTATTAACTGACAAACAACATTGCGTTCCTCTACACAGCTAGCAAGTTTCATCCAGTAATTACCCATGTTACTGATCTTTGTCCCAACAGTCCTTCATCACTCGAAGCTGGCCTATTTTCACCACATCCTCCCCGATCAGGTTTTCATACGTCGTGGATAACTTCGTAGATCTTCCTCGTTGATTTCAGTTCGTGTAAAAGCGTCTCTGCGACTGTTTTGACTCTGACCTCGTCCGCTTGGATGTTGCGCATGCGCAACAGACATTGAATGGTAGGAATGAATCGGGGGTCCAGAGTCTTTGCATCAGCCGGTAAAAGTTGGTCGAGTAGAAATCATCCTCGAGTACTTCCAAACACCCGTGTTGTTTCTGGCTGGGGTGGTTGGTCAGACAGCTGTGGCAGGCGTCTTTCCAGTAGTTGCCCAGAGTAATGTTGAGCAGATGGAGCACGGCGGTTTTTACAGCGTTGATGAACACGGAGGACACCCATCCGTCAACTTCATCTTCCTCGGGGCTCGCTGCTCTCGGAGGAGATGAGGGAGAGGGTGGAGGTGAGGGAGAGTCAGGCGCCTGGGACTCCTCGAATCCGGCGTCCGTATCGTCTGAGTCGGAGGAACCGTGGGGGGAACCGTCGGGTGAGTCACGCTTATCCGGAGGGGGTGGGTTCGGTGAAGGCTCTGTCGGAGGCTTCTTCACCATCCTCATACGAACGGGCTTGGGACAATCACTAGTCAGCCCTCCATTGTCGGACGAGTTACACGGCGGACGTGGCTCTGGCGAAGGTTCTCGCCCCAAAAGGTTGTTAGACTGGACTGGCGCAGGTTCTGTCCGGTGCTCTCCATGTTTGTTTTTTTTTCTCCTGTTGCTCG
>VMKM01002331.1:0-77194 GCA_008360985.2 Macquaria ambigua
GCTTCCCGTACACAAACTGGGAGCTGGTTCCACAGGAGAGGAGCTTGATAGCTGAAGGCTCTGGCTCCCATTCTACTTTTAGAGACTCTAGGAACCACAAGGAACCCTGCATTCTGGGAGCGCAGTGCTCTAGTGGGGTAATAGGGTACTATGAGCTCTTTAAGATATGATGGTACCTGACCATTAAGGGCTTTGAAGGTGAGGAGAAGGATTTTAAATTCTATTCTGGATTTTAAAGGGAGCCAGTGTAGAGGAGCTAATATTGGAGAAATATGATCCCTTTTCCTGGTTTTTGTCAGTAAACGTGCTGCAGCATTCGGGATCAGCTGGAGAGTCTTAAGGGACTTATTGGGGCAGCCTGATAATAGAGAGTTGCAATAATCCAGCCTAGACGTAACAAATGCATGGACTAGTTTTTCTGCATCTTTTTGAGACAGACTGATTTTTGCAATGTTACTTAAGTGAAAAAAGGCAGTTCTTGAAGTTTGTTTTATGTGGGAGTTAAAGGACATATCCTGATCAAAGATAACTCCAAGATTCCTTACGGTGTCGCTGGAGGCCAGGGCAATGCCATCTAGAGAAACTATATCTTTAGATAATGTGTTTCGGAGGTGTTCGGGGCCAAGTACAATAACTTCAGTTTTGTCTGAGTTTAACATCAGAAAATTGCAGGTCATCCAGGTTTTTATGTCTTTAAGGTATGCTTGACGTTTAGCTAATTGATTGGTTCTGGATCTGGCTTGATCGATAAATATAATTGGGTATCATCTGCTTAACAATGAAAATTTATGGAGCGCTTCCTAATAATATTGCCCAAAGGAAGCATATATTAGGTGAATAGAATTGGTCCAAGCACAGAACCTTGTGGAACTCCGTGACTAACTTTGGTGTGCATAGAGGATTCATCGTTAACATGTACAAACTGATATCAATCTGATAAATAGGATTTTAACCAGCTTAGTGCGGTGCCTTTAATGCCAATTAAATGTTCTAGTCTCTGTAATAGAATGTGATGGTCAATGGTATCGAATGCGGCACTAAGATCTAACAAGACAAGTATTTTTAAGAAGAGGTTTAATTACAGCTACTTTAAAGGACTGTGGCACATAGCCTTTTAATAAGGACAGATTGATCATATCTAGTAAAGAAATGCTAACTAAGGGTAAAACTTCTTTAAGCAGCCTAGTTGGGACGTGGTCTAAGAGACACGTTGATGGCTTAGATGAAGAAATCATTGAAGTTAGCTGATTAAGGTTGATTAGAGAAAAACAGTCTAAATGTATATCAGGTTTTACAGTTGTTTCTAAGATTCCTGTGTTTGAAGATAAGTCAGTGCTGGCTGAGGGCAGGAGGTGCTGAATTTTGTCTTTAATTTTATCACAAAAGTAGCTCATGAAGTAAATACTACCGAGATCTATAGGAATACATGGCTCAACAGAGCTGTGACTCTCTGTCAGCCTGGCTACAGTGCTGAACAGAAACCTGGGGTTGTTCTTATTTTCCTCTATTAATGATGAGTAGTAGGCTGCTCTAGCATTACGGAGGGCCTTCCTATAAATTTTGACTATCTTGCCTGGCTAAATGTGATTCTTCCAGATTGGTGAATCGCCATTTCCTTTCAAGTTTTCGCGATGTTTGCTTTAATGTATGGGTTTGCAGGTCATACCATGGAGCTAACCATGGTATGACCTGAGGGGCGATAGAGTCGTGTGTCATTTGCAGTGTGCCTGCAGCACTATCAACAAGATGATCAATTTGGGAGGGACTAAAGTTAGCATTTGAATTATCTGTTATATTGAGATATGGCATTGAATTAAATGCTGATGGAATCACTTCCTTAAATTTAGCTACAGCACTATCAGATAGACATCTAGTGTAGGAATGTTTACCTAATGGCGTGTAGTCCAGTAATAGGAATTCAAAAGTTATTAAATAATGATCTGATAAAAAAGGATTCTGTGGAAAGACTATTAGATGTTCAATTTCTATGCCATAGACAAAAACAAGGTCGAGGGTGTGGTTAAAACAGTGAGTGTGTTTATGTATACTCTGACAGAAGCCAATCAAATCTAATAATGAGATAAACGCGGCACTAAGGCTATCATTTTCTACATCCACATGAATGTTAAAATCACCTACAATAATTATTTTATCCGTTTTAAGGACTAAACCTGATAAGAACTCTGAGAATTCAGATAGAAATTCAGAATACGGTCCAGGAGGTCGGTAAACTATAACAAATAGAATTGGTTGTAGTGTTTTCCAGGTTGGGTGTGAAAGACTAAGAACAAGGCTTTCGAACGAGTTATAATTTAGTTTAGGTTTAGGTTTGATTAATAGGCTTGAGTCAAAGATGACTGCAACTCCACCTCCTTGGCCTGAGCCTCGAGGAATGTGAGTATTAATGTGACTGGGGGGAGTGGATTCATTTAGGCTAACATATTCATCATGACACAGCCAGGTTTCAGTAAGACAAAATAAATCAATATTATAATCTGATATTAGATCGTTTACTAGAACAGCTTTAGATGAGAGAGATCTGATGTTTAAGAGTCCACATTTAATTCTCCTATTTTGTTGTACTGTTGCAGTGGTGGTTTTACTTTTTATTAGGTTTTTATGTGTAACTCCTCCTCTGTTTACTTTTCATTTAAATAATTTAAGTGGTCAGGGGGCAGACACCCTCTCTGTGGAGTTTAGGGTGGGTAACTGCTCTAATGGAAGCGCAGAGAAGCATGTAGGACTGCAACTCTGCCTCCTGGCCTCAACTCTGAATTGTCATGGCTTTGGGCCACTAATAAATTCGGCCAGATTTCTAGATATGAGAGCGGCTCCATCCAAAGTGGGATGAATACCATCTCTCCTAATCAGACCAGGTTTTCTCCAGAAAGTCCGCCAATTATCTAGAAAGCCCACATCATTACCTGGACACCACCTCGACAACCAGCGGTTGAATGATGACATGCATAATATTGGGTACTCACAAATGCGTGTTCCAATCCACACACAAATACCAAGCAGTTTGAAAACACAGTTTTACAAATGCACACATCACAACCTGAATAAATGTTTATATTTTATGTACAGATTTTTAACTTCAACTTCACAGATCTGATCATTTTCGCTTTCAAAAAGCTTACTGTGCATACAAATGTCTAAAATTATTTGTGACATTCTTTTGTATTTATTTACAGGTTGTTAAATGTGTGTGCACGGATCACCTGTTACGCACGAAATGTGGTTCAAAATCTGGTTACACCATTCAGAAAAGGCATTTAAAGCTGAAATCTTCTCACTAATGAAAAACTCATTCACCATGAAAATACTGTATTAGCACAGTAAATATTGTTAGTGGCAAAGAAAGGGTTAATATTGTTCTTCTGATTCAATTCAGTTTTATTTATATAGCGCCATATCATAACAAAGTTATCTCAGGGCACTTTTTCATATAGAGCAGGTCTAGACCGACTCTTTATATTTACAGAGACCCAACAGTTCCCACCATGAGCAAGTGCTAGGCGACAGTGGCAAGGAAAAACTCCCTTTTAACAGGTAGAAACCTCGAGCAGAACCAGGCTCTGGGTGGGCGGTCATCTGCCTTGACCGGTTGGGTTGAAGGGGGAGGGGGGGAGCGGGAGAGAGAGAGCAGGAGGAAAGAGAACATACAGCAGCACAATACAGTTCCACACAGGGATGCAAAGCAATAGCTGTAGCAATGGTACTAATAACACCAACAGAAATAATACTAAGAGCAATATTATAGTAATACTAATAATAAGAGCAATAACAGTAATAGCAGCAGTGGGTGTAGAGCAGGAGCTCTACACAGGTGGCCTGCAACCATAGATCCAGACTCTACAGCTCCGGAGGCAGAAACACCTGCAGAAAGCAACAGAAGGAGAGATAAAGAGGAGAGAAAGCACACAACTACGGGAAGAAGTTGAATTAGTAACAAGCATTGATGGGATATGAGGGCATACAGATGGAGAGGAAGAGGAGGAGAGAGGATCTCAGTGCATCATAGGAAGTCCCCCGGCAGTCTAGGCCTATAGCAGCATAACTAAGGGGTGGCTCAGGGGTCACCTGAGTCAGAGGTGATCGATACAGAGGTGAGCCAATCAGGTGATTTGTTGTAAAGCAGACTAACCAATCAGCAGTCTTTGCTAGCTACATAGTCACCACTAAAATAAAGTCAAATAAAATGAAATAATCAAATAATCCATTCCTGCTCAATTTGATTAATAATTATAAGGTGGAGTTACGAGAAGCTACAAGAATGCCAATCACAGCAGCTCCTCTCATAGGCAACAGACAGTTTAATGAGCCAAGCTTCAGGAGAAATCTGTTCTTCCAAAGACAAAACTGTAGCTAATGTTATGTGAAGAGCCCAGCACTGTAATCCGTGGTAAAAAATAAATCTTACTATTCTCTCTCAACCCAACCGGTCGAGGCAGATGCCCACACAGAGCCTGGTTCTGCTCGTGGTTTCTGCCTGATAAAAGGGAGTTTTTCCTTGCCACTGTCGCCTAGTGCTTGCTCATGGTGGGAACTGTTGGACTCTGTAAATATAATGAGTCGTTCTAGACCTGCTCTATATGAAAATGTGCCCTGAGATAACTTTGTTATGATATGGCGCTTTATAAATAAAACTGAATTGAAAATAACTTTATGAGCGTGTTGAGCGCCACATAAAGTTAGCTACAGTAGATGTATGGGTAGTCAACTCATCTAATGGTAAGTTAGCAAGCTATTTCATTAGAATGAAATGACATAATGTGAACACACATGAACAAATGTGTAATAAAACTTTAATACATTTCCTCTTCCGTGAATATGCATGATTTCTGCCTGAGTCACGTCCTGTTCTCTTTATATGTCCATGGTCACGTCAGATAGATTTTCATCGGCAATCGGTTGTTTAACAATTAAGACAACAACTCCCATGATCCCATGCTACTTCACAAGGTCATCAAACTATGTCTTTTGCTATTGTTTTGATTGAGACCCCTAATTACATATTGTGCATTTAAAGCTGAGTATCTCCTCTGTCCATCAGCATACAGTGAAGACTTTACTGCCCTTCCCAATAACACACCTTTGTGAAGCTGGTTTCTTCTTTATCAGCCACCAAAACAATATTTCGGAATTTTTAGTGTATGTTCATGTTCTTTTTAAGTGAGTCAGACATCCTGTAGTCTAGAGCATGTCTCTCAGGCCAGCGTTGTCTCGCACCATGCTGCTGTAGACTGATTTATACACCTTCAAAACATCCAGAGCTGAAGGGCGGAGCTTGGGGTCTTCCTTCTTACACTCCTCATGGATCTGAAAAAGATGGAAGTGGACTAAATCCCCTCCAGGTACCCTTCCCATCAGAAACCATGTCACGTCTGGGATCTTCCAGATGTCTGTCCTCTCATCATACTCAGGCATGAGATCATCTGAAAATGGCTTCCCTTTGTTTCTGAATGGCCACAGCTGCTCTGGGGCTACAAAGTCTCCAGTGAGCTCCCGGTGGCCACATTTCACCAAGAAGCCTTTGGATGGGTCCACCTCAGGCAGCGCATCCAGATCGTTCACTACCAGGTGAAAGTCACTCGTCAGCAGAAACTGGGAGAGAGTTTTCTCCAGGCTGTTGGAATCACACATAACCCGCCGCCCAGCTGGGCTGTTATGGAGGTAATGGAGGATGGAGATATAATCCGTAGCCAGCCTCAGCCGGATCTGCCATGTGTTCTGTTGCTGGTGTTGCTCTTGTGCAAGAACACCATCCAAGTTAAGCAGTGAGCCAAGTGGGTGGTGCTCCGTGACCAAGGTGTGGTCTTCAAGGCAAAACCCCACCAACTGCACCACCTGGGGGCCCTGCAGGACCTGTAACATGGACAATCCATGGAGAAAATCCTCCAGGTAATCCAGAGAGGATAGTTTGGACAGAGCCACTTTCTGACCCCTCCACTCTGCCAGATAGACCTGGGGAAAGAAAAGTGGATGCTGAGGTTAGTAAGTCTAGAGAAAAAGCTGCACATGGGCAATACTGACCACTACAAATGACATGCAACACCATGAATGCCTTCGAGCAGAGACTGTGTGAAAGTGTGCGCTGTTATCCCCATTTGACTAATTCATTGCATCTCGCCCCTCTCTATGATGGTAGGCTTTTAGCCCTGCCTTCAAAAGTGGTCACTTGGAACTGCTATTTCTTCAACACTTTTGCCTTTAGACTTGGTTGGGCGACACGTTGAAATGATGGCATACCAAGCATACCCCAGCCTTTATATTGTCAGTACGTTTTCGGTACAGCAGGGAAAACAAAAAAAAAAGTAAAAAATAACATTTTTGTCATTTATTTTGAAAAATGTAAACATTCATTGGTCATCATTCTTACTGTGACAGTTAAGGCACTCAAATACTGGCATATTTTCAGTAAGAAAAAATAAATAACACAAATGTCAGTAATGCGCCATCGTAAGCCTCTGACCTGTTGATAATTCCTGAACAACTGCAGCTTGTGCTTGTTTATACAGGGCAGGCACAACGGACTGACTAAAATGCTCACGTGAAGGCACATTGTAGGGGGGCTCAAGTGCTTTGACCATAAGCTTAAATTCTATATTCTCTACGACCCAGTATGGTCACATATGATGAACACTTAGCATTAGTTATTTCCGAATCTGCAGTGAGAGGCTGCCTGAACGCTGTGGGGAGAAGGACTCGCTTTCCAGTCTGTTTTTGTCTTGTTCTGCTAATCGACACGTTTGGGTGATGCCGTCGTAAATGACACGTTTGAAGTCTATCCACAGATATACCCTGACTATAGTTTAACAATCTCTGCATACAGTTTGACACTAATCATTGCCCATTTTCACTGTAACTAACAGGGAAAGCATAACTAATGCTCCATACAGTATATGTAAATGTCATGGGAGGATCCTCCAGCTCTGGTCTCTCATTTATGTTTGTCAATCGGAGGCCACGACACTACATGATCTTGACTAACCGGGCTAAGCCGACTAGCATGCTACAGCTGATAGACAACAACTGGTGCACTGCCAAAACTTTCCTGGTAAAACTCACGGTCTAGAATTTCTGTTCTGCGTGTGCCAGTATTAGACATAAATAGACGATTTTGACGGCAATTGTTTGGGTCACAAGGCGTACCAAACCGAGAGAGTCACATACCGAACCGAACGTCCTGCACTGACCGGTTCGGGATGAACAGATACAGACGAACAGTGACCTTCATGAAGAACTTGAGGCAGCTTTTGGAGTGTGAGAATTTTCCTAAATACTAAATTTTATAAGTTGTCATGTCAAAAATTGTATGCCCACAAAACAATGTTAATAATGTAATGTTAATTTTACAATAAGTTTTATTTTTCTGTTGACTTCAGTAATGTGGTACAACTGTATTGGACACAAAGGAATGTTTAATTTGTGCATTGACATAGTTGGGTAACCTGAGAGGCCTCAGAGTCCTTCACACTTTATGTTGGGAGGCTCTGGTACCTGGAAATAAAGATAAGATGGACCTTGGAGAATTTCTAGACTCCCCTGAAAATATTGAACGATAAACATTGACACACATTGTTTTGCCTCCTCTCTGATGGCGTGATTATACATGATTCTATATGACATGGGGCATACTGTATAAAACTATGAGAATGTAATGTTACTTTAAGTTTTTGGCATGAACTGTGTACCAAGATCTTCTCTGACAACAGATTTGTGTTATAATAAACTTATATATTCAAGTAAGGACAACTGAGGCTCATCGACTTTATTCTTCTATTCATCAAAGTGAAGATTGACCAGAAGTAAAAGTTTTTCCACATCAAGTAACATACCTTAAACTGTGGAGAAAGGCAGACTATCTGTACAAAACTTGTACGACGGTCTAGAACATTGATTGGATTTTGTTCGTACCTAAGAGAGATTACTAAATAAGTTGGTGAATGTAACAACTTCTCTTAAATCACTGATACACAGAACTTAGAATCTCAAGTTCGAGTTGTTCCTGCATGAGGCCCAATGACAGGTAAATAATCTCTTTTGAAAAGCCTGTGAGAATGGGCATGTGCTATAGAGTGCCCAGTATGGAATAGATGCAGTCACTGGAGCACACTGGTTGATTTGTAGCCTTTAATTGTGCAAACAGACTAACGTTTCAACACTACTGTGTCTTCATCCGAGTCAAAATTGACAAAGACATGAGACAAACAATATATCTTAGGCATTTTCAGACCAAACTGTTCTGGGGACTCCCTGAGAGGAAATGCCCACCAGGGAGCTCCCCCGAGAACTACATATCTTCAAAGGCTTTTTTTCTGTTTGCATTTGCACCACCAATACGAACACTTAAGTGACGTAAGCCGGCCAGCGGTTGGTATAGCAACGTGACTCACAATGTCACACAAGATTTTTATATTTCGCCTTGACTGAAAATGTCTATAGTCAACCTAGAACAGGTATACAATTGTCATTGGATAATTGGTTGAACAGGATTTCAAATCTATTGGATAATGAATCCTAGAGTAGGAGTTGCCATAGTCTTTGTCCAAGTGCCACACCCCATGCATTAACACCACATCAGACACAAAGACTACGCTCAGATTTGGGCCACTTTCATATATGGTCCTAAATCAGATACAGGTCTGATGTTTTGCAGTGTGACCTCAGTCTGAACAGTCATATCAGAATTCATGAGATTTTATGTCACTCTAGATCGACATTTGTCCGTACATCCGATTGGTACTGCTCTCAACAGAGATGAAAAGGAAGCGATATATGATATCTGATAGGAAGGTAAATTATACGAGTATATATGGTGACTTATATGTACATCACATCTATAAACATATACAGTATGTGTGAGACATACATGGACATTTACACTATATATGTAGTTTACATATTTTGTCATATATCAGATTCATGTATGGGATTGTTCCCTAGACATATATCATATACCTCATCAGACTTCATCCAGGAGACGTGAAAACTTGTTTTAAAAAAGTCTCAATTCTAACACATTAAACACATTGTTTTTTCCGGAGCTGATGATGGAAGTAACTAACGAGTGAGCCATCTGCTTCCTTTTCATCTCTGTTGAGAGTTGCACTTGCGCAGATAAATACAAACATGGAAGACTACTTCTTTCTCCTCCTCCTCGTTATCATCTGCTCAAGAATTTGCTGGCTTCCACTGCACATCAACTTATAAATGAAACCGTAAATGCTGACTTGTGACGTCTTTGTTATTGTTCTTTTGTGTGAGTCAGGGCCGTGACCAGTTCACACTGGAATCTGATATTGGCCGCATTTTAAAAAATAATGTGAACAGCCAAACCTGTACCTGCTCAAAGTCTGAGCAGGTACAGGTGCTGCATCCATCAAATACAACAAATGAGAGGAAACACGACAAAGTCAGTTCTTCATTTAAGCCTAAAGGCTCCACTGTGTTAAGAGTGTGAATCAAATATGTCTCTCTGCAGAGCAGTGAGTTAATAATGTCTCCACCTCTCGTAGAGGGTGAAATATTTTCTATTCCCCAGAACGTTACTGATGCTGCAGACCATGCCAGCATTAGAATAAGATGGGAATTTGACTTGAGGCTTCTGATGGTATTATGTTTGTTTTATTTCATCCACTCCCTGTAATTCAATTCACACAATAAACTAAGCCAATGTACAGTGTAAAAGACCATCTACCTTCTTAACGGCTCCCTGGCCGATCAGCTTCAGCTTGTGCACTTCAGTATTTATCTGTGGACACTGGAGCCAGGGGGTGCAGTTTTTCATGGTCGCCATTTTAAAGTGTCGATGCACACAGCCTACACGAGAGGACACCAGCTGCTCATCAATCTGATACACAGAGTCCAGATACAGGTAGATCAAGGCATTACTAAGGAGCAAAGCAGCAAGGCACACCACCACCACTGGAACACTGTGGGAGATGGCTCTACTACTGCTCCGACCCATGGTGCTCTGCATCTGAAATGGAAAACAAAGATGGGAGAGGATAATATAAGTATACTAACCACAGCTCAAAACATTAAAGAGTAACTTAACAGTGCTCAGAAATGTGCTCTCTGTGTACCTGTAACCACACCAAACAATGATGTCTCAGGGTCGTGGAGTACACCTGTACATCACTGCAGCAATGTGAGAAGTTAAACCACTGGAGGTCAGCAAAAGGCCGCAAAAGACAAGATTTTCAGGGGGTGTTAAGTTACCGTCTTTAAAAAGATTGTGAAATGAAATACAGTATATGGTAAATATACCAACGATTTTAAGCGCAAAATATGATGCATGGTTTGGTGCAATTGGTTATGCCTGCAGTGACTGGTTGTCCTATTAAGAACATTTTCATAATATGACAGATTTCCATTCAGGGTAACACAATACTGTAGTTCCTACTGATGCTTTTGTTGCCTTGAAAGAGATACTTAACAGCAGCTGAAGATCTTGTTTTTGCTGACCTCCAGTGGTTTAACATCAAAGTGTTCTCCAGGGTTAGTGTGTTAGTGTGTGTTAGTTAGGCTAAGTGGGTTAGTATGGGTTGGGGCACCAGTATACTCGATCAGAATTGCTGGTCGGATGGTCAAATAGGAAACTTGTATAATGTAATATTATACAATATAATATTACATATGTATATATACGTCCTTTTTGGCTTATCCCAGCACCGTAACCTTAATTGTTTGAACAAACGCGCAATAAAATCCAAACGGCGGCTGGCTTGACCGAGTTTTTGCGAAAGATGGCTCACTTGACCGTAGTTAACCACAGCCTTACTACAACCACGGAGTAGGGGACTATGAGAACCACCATTTTAACGGAAGGGAACGCTATTCGAAAGGAGCGCCGGCTTCGACAGACCCAAGATCTGTTATGCTGCTCACTAGTATTGCACAAGAATACATCCATGTGTACAATAGAACTACCACAGATGGCTGGAAGGTATATTGAAAGAGATACTGATCTAGGAGCATACGTAGTAGGATATGACGGGTGTGGATAAGATGCGTATGACGTTTAATGACCAGTTACCAGCAACGTTATGTTAAAGACAGGCTGGTTAGGTGAAAGACAGGCAGGCACAGCAAGCGTACGTCCAGCCACCCAATGTAAAACATCAACACAGAGACATGAGAACCTCAACTACGTCAACGTTATTTAGCGTCATTTTCTAACATACCTGCCGCAACACGGGTTCACATGATGTTATGCCACGGTAAACGATAACAACCTGTCCGCTACTAGTACAGGTACAACACAACACACAATATGTATTGAGGCTTGAATTACACCAGCAACCAGTTGCCGGATCGAGAAAAAACTTCCTGTCAGATTTACACAATAAAAGTGTCATATTTACGGAACTCAGTCCTTGACTTAAAAAACCAAAGCATTTTTTTCATTTTCCATTTGTGTTATTGTTATTGATGCATGCTGGCATTAAAAAACAACATATATATATATATATATATATATATATATATATGTATTTTTTTTTCCAATGAGTTGTATGTAGAGATTAAGCTTTTGTTCTGAAAAGTGGAAGTGCGGTTGTTACTGAATCCTACCAACAACATAGGTTATCACCTCAACACAGGCGATTAAAGACGTCAAGCGGCAGTGAACAGGTACCATTTTTATCTTCAAAGCATCTCTTTAAAATGACCCGTCGAACTAAGTCGCAAGCTAACGTAAGCTTTAGACATATTCAATTAAACTGATCACAGCTCAGATTTGATGTTTAACCTGTCAAAACACACACCAACGCACAAGATAGCTAACGTTAGCTCATGTACCATACCGACATGACAATTACCCTTATTAGCTACGGAGCTAACTAATTTACATAAAAGCTCTAGCTGCTTTTTATCTTTACAGTGTGCTTGCTTAGATAAAAGGTCTGGTATGTTTATATGTACCCCTAATAGCTTAGCGCTAACGTTAGTTAAAGATGGCTATCTTCTTTTGTCGCTTCCGGTTTAGTTCAGGCGTGACATATGTTTATTCTTTGCGTGATGAAAAACAATCATGATTAAATTTGAACATATTGAAATTCATACAGTAAAACACGTGTTGTGTTTAGGTCTACTTTTATTTCCACACTAGCCTATGCAGATGTTTCTTTTCTAACTTATCCTAGTATTAACTACATCTTTGCTTTTGTTGGCATTGGCCAGCTGTTAATTGAAAATGAAACCAACAGTCGTGTCTACCATAATGCTGGAATAATAAGGTGGTCATAAATTAGGGTTTAGGTGGCTGTAGAAGTACATAAAGGTGAAATCTTAAACCTGATTTTGTTTTCTGGTGGAATACGTGCTGCGGTCCATGAGTGGAATGAGCCCCGTTTCCATAGTTTCCTCCTCAGAGGGCTATGATGTCAGCACAGCACTGCCCCTTCAAACTCCTCCTCTCCCTGTTATTTCCACCTTACTCCGTTAACAGCGATGAGTCACCAAGCAAGCTGAACATCTCAATGATTTTTCCTTTGCCATTTATAAGCATCCTCTGGGTTTTAGGGTAAATGTGACATGCATCAGCTTGCACACATACTACTCTGGTATTAGGTGTGATTGTCGATGCTGTAAAGCTGACCATACAAAACACAATGACTGGTACAGACAGCACAGTTGGTAAAAAACCTCAGAGCACCATGGTAACAAGAGTCTGAAATGTAAAGGCACTGAGAAGAGGCATGTTTGTATATGACATCTCAATTATCTAAATTATCACCTTGGCAGTCAGTTAACACACATGCTTTTTTCAGGTGGTTTCTCCAGACAGAGCCATCTTACCTACTGGGAGGACCCACGTGTATATTGCATATTGACATGCTAAAGGAGTAAAGTCCAGAAGGCATACTACGTTCACCTCCCCTCATATCCCTACTCCTCAGCCAAGCTGAGCAAGGAAAACAGGTGTGACAGGCACTCACTTATGCAGTTTACCCACCTTGTCTTTTCCCACAGGATAGTGCTGACAGCCTCTGTTTCACATTTGCAGCCCAGACAGCAGCAGCAAAACACCACAGGCATGATCAGAGTCCCTGTGTTCTGTGTGGTGGTGCTAGCATTCATCTGTCATAGCCACAGCCTGGAAAACCCTGTGTACGGGATTAAAAGGTAAGAAAATAAAGCTCTTTTTTGTTTTGGATAGAATAGATTGGAGATGTAAAAGGTGTTTTTGGAAAGTTTTAGCTGTTAATTTGTTTAGAAATATATTTTTCTTTTTCTTTTCTTAATTCAATTCAATTCAATTAAATTCAATTCAGTTTTATTTATATAGTGCCATATCATAACAAAGTTATCTCAGGGCACTTTTTTGAGTAGAGCAGGTCTAGACCAACTCTTTATATTTACAGAGACCCAACAATTCCCACCATGAGCAAGCACTAGGTGACAGTGGCAAGGAAAAACTCCCTTTTAACAGGTAGAAACCTCGAGCAGAACCAGGCTGTAGATGGGCGGTCATCTGCCTCGACAGGTTGGGTTGAAGGGGGGGGGAGTGGGAGAGAGAGAGCAGGAGGAAAGAGAACATACAGCAGCACAGCACAGTTCCACACAGAGATGCAAAGCAATAGTTGTGGTAATGGTATTGATGATAACACCAACAGAAATAATACTATTATTATAGTATAGTATTATTATTATATATAGTATTAAGAGCAATATTATAATAGCAATACTAATAATAAGAACAATAACAGCAATAGCAGCAGTGGGTGCAGAGCAGGAGCACGGGGGCAGCAGGTGCAACCATAGATCCAGACTCTACAGCTCCGGAGGCAGAAACACCTGCAGAAAGCAACAGAAGGAGAGAGAGAAAGCGCATCTTAGTCATCCCTCTTTTTTAAGATAACATTTGGAGTGGAGTTTTCTTGTAAACAAACACAATTTTGTTTGCATTCATTGTTTCTGACCAGAACACACTGTTTGTATCCCTGAGGTAAGGTTGGGCGGTATGACGGTATATACTGTGCAATGGTAGAAATCTGTCCACCGGTAGAGATTTGGCGATACGTTTCCCTTAGTGTGTCTGCTATATATTCGGGGCAGGCTATGTAGCAAATCAGGACTAGATTCTTGTGTGATCTTGCGAATCCAGCTCCCTCGGAGAGTGACATTGTACAGAGCATGAAGTATGGTATGGTTATTTTAAACCATTTCCTAAATGAATTTACAGAATAATTACTGTATTGTGATATATTCCGTTACTGTGATATAAAATAATATTTACCGTGATAGAAGATTTTGGCCATATCACCCACCCTGAGGTCTAACAAACATGTTGAATGCATTTCCTTTCTGATAGAACATTTGAACAACATTTGAAGTAGACTGCAGCTTGCAGTTTTCTTTATTGCTACCATGGGCGGCTGTGACTCAGGAGTTAGAGCGGGTCATCCATTAATCCCAGGGTTGGTGGTCCTCATGTTGAAGGGTCCTTGAGCAAGACACTGAACCCTAAGTTGCTCCCTATGGAGGCACCTTGCATGGCAGCTTCGTTGCCACTGGTGTGTGAATGTGTGTGTGAATGGGTGAATGAGACCAATCTATAAAAGTGCTTTGGGAACCGTTAAGGTTGAAAAGTGTTATATAAGTGAAGTCTATATATCTATATATGTGTATCAAAGTGCATAAAACTAGGGATGCACTGATTTATTTATTTTATATTCGCCTTGTTGACTATCGGCAAATAAGATGACATTCTCAAATCTAAAATGTTCTACACACATTCATGAGCTACTGGTTCGTGACATCCCTGCCATCAGTTTTACAACTGATATATGGAGTTCGGATGCTAGCCCTGTGAGCATACAACAAGTACACGAAATTTACAGGATGTTGTAATTCCAGGTTATAAACTGTTCTGCAGACAATGCACTTTAAATAGGATTTCATTTCAAAACAACATTGCCAGCTGTAAAGTTTCATGTACTTGCTGTAACTTACTTCTGTGCATCTACCTCACCTGTTTTAAATAACAAAACAAAATAAACAACAACAACAAAAACACACTGGCATCAGCTATTGGCCAAATTATTATTTTAAACAATGGTATTGGCCCAGATTTTCTGTATGTATATTCACAACTTAAGCTTTGTGTATAAAGATGTATATTCAGATTTATAAAGCTGTGCGTACACATGCTTTTGTTTAATAAACAACTAGGAACTAGGCAGATGTGCACACCACATTTCCACTGGATGGCTCTAGACCAGGGCAGTTATTTTTCATGGGGGGGCCACGTGAGAAAGTGATCAGGCTACTGTGGGCAAGGCAGAAATGTGATAGAATTAGTTGCCTATTTACTCAGTGGGAGGAATGAAGTCTCTGATGCGTGTGAACTAGGGGCATCAAAGTCAGGTGTAGTCTCGGATGTTGAGATACGCAGTACAGCTAAAAGGTGGTCATCTGTGAGAGACGAGCTGTATCTTGACTTGTTGAATTTCATTACTGAAAATGTCTGTCCACATACACCGATCAGCCATAACATTATGACCACTGACTGGTCATAATGGAGGAACATTATATATATATATATGTATGTATGTATGTATGTATATATATATATATATATATATATATATATATATGTGTGTGTGTATATATATACACACACACACACACACACACACACACACATACATATATATATATATACTGTATATACATATACATACATACTTTACATACATATATACTGTATACAGTCATACACACACACACACATACGATCAGCCACAACTTTAAGACCACTGACAAGGTGTTTTTGGAAAGTTTTAGCTGTTAATCTGTTTAGAAATATATTTTTTCTTTTTTTTCATGAGCAAGCACTATGCGACAGTGGCAAGGAAAAACTCCCTTTTAACAGGTAGAAACCTCGAGCACAACCAGGCTCTGGGTGGGCGGTCATCTGCCTCGACCGGTTGGGTTGAAGGGGGAGGGGGGGAGCAGGAGAGAGAGAGCAGGAGGAAAGAGAACATACAGCAGCACAATACAGTTCCACATAGAGATGTAAAGTAATAGTTGTGGTAATGGTATTGATGTTAATATTAATAGAAATAATACTAATAGCAATATTATAATAGTAATACTAATAATAAGAACAAAAGCAGTAATGGCAGCAGTGGGTGCAGAGCAGGTGGCCTGCAACCACAGATCCAGACTCTACAGCTCCGGAGGCAGAAATACAGAGAGAGGGAGAGAGAGGGAGAGAGAGGGAGAGAGACTGAGAGAGAGAGAGAGAGAGAGAGAGAGAGAGCACACAACTACGGGAAAGGGAAGCAGTTGAGTTAGTAACAAGCATTAATGGGATAGGAGTGCGTACAGATGGAGAGGAGGAGAGAGGAGCTCAGTGCATCATAGGATGTCCCCCGGCAGTCTAGGCCTATAGCAGCATAACTAAGGGGTGGCTCAGGGGTCACCTGAGTCAGCCCTACTATAAGCTTTATCAAAGAGGAAAGTCTTAAGCCTACTCTTAAATGTGAGGAGGGTGTCTGCCTCCTATACACAAACTGGAAGCTGGTTCCACAGGAGAGGAGCCTGATAGCTGAAGACTCTGGCTCCCATTCTACTTATAGAGACTCTAGGAACCACAAAGAACCCTGCATTCTGGGAGCGCAGTGCTTTTATGTGTGTGAATATATGTGTGTGTGAGTGTATACACACAGTGTGTGTGTGTGTGTGTGCGTGTATATATATATGTATATATATATATATGTATATGTATGGATATTACATATTATTATATATATATATATATATATATATATATATATGTATATGTATGATATATATGTTAATATAGACATATATATATTATTATATGTATATGTATATATATATACACATGGACAGGAGGAGCCATGTATCTCCTGAGTCACAGCCGCCCCAATACCGTTGCTAGGGACGAAGCATCTCTCACATGGCCTACTGCACTGGCTGTGACGTTAACTAGCTTTATATTTTTAACCACCATGTCAGTGTTGGATTGTGATTACCGGTAGGCACAGATACAGCAAAACTCCTTATCTCTAATAATGGCATAGTCAAAAGTGTGCTGTATAGGGCACACCGGTAATGCACGTAGATGTCTAGGAGCTAATAGCTGGCTAACACAGTAATCCACTTCTACTGTTGGTCATTGTTTCTGAATTGCCATGGGATGGAATTGTGGGCTAATTATTTTTGTTGGCAGGGTCCAAAACTTGGGAGTTTTACTTTGCCATGCATACTGGATAGGGGTTGCAATGATGGTAGCAGCAACAGTAGAAGAACAATGTAAACAACATGGATGTACGGAATTGAGTGAATAAAGTTACAGTTTAATATAAAATAGACAGTTCATTACCAATGAACACAGCACTGACCCCTTTCAGGATAAAGAAATAACGGTTTAATGGTAAGCAAAATGATATTGATATTGTTTTTGTTCGATTCTTATTGCACTATTTCAAAGTGCTCATGGTGGCCTTGCGTGCCACATGGAACCTTCCAGCGGGCTGTACTTTGCCCAGGTTAGATGTAGACACACCCTTAATCAACTGTTACAAACATTATACATACTACTATAATACTACTATTTATATGTAGCTGTTTATATATGGTGACATATGTGTGGTTTGTACATTGGGCCCCAGATTTACTAACACAGGGTAAATTTGTTCTATGCCTATCATACAATTTGCGCTCACAATCTTTGTGTAATTAGTGCCTGATTTTCTAAGCTCACATTTGAATTGATTATCCAGTGCAGTTTGCTGCCACATGACGTTGCATTGCGTTGCAGCAAAAGATGAGCTAGTTTGAATTTCTTCCCAGACAATCCTGCGCTTGTTTGCTGGTGCCCTCTGGATCGACATCCCCTCTGTACCAACCATGTGGGCTCATTGAAATTAATGAGGATGCTGTGTTTTTTCACACAAGTAATAGACATCCACACACAATCTGCGAGTGAAGAAGGGCTTAGTAGGCATGAATTAAAAAAGTTGTGGACATGAAAACATCTATGTTTTTTACTTTGTGTATTTTTGTCTATATGGGTTGTTGTGTTGAAAGTATGCAGTATGATTCCTGCCTGTACTATTAATAACTGAGTGTCCTGTTGTAAAGCAGGAAGTAAACCATACTGTTCCTTTGTTCCTCCCTAAGGTCCCAAAGCGACTGTGTGTCCAGGACCAAGCAACAACCGGTCTTAACAAACTCGCACAACTTCTCTGTGGATATATGGATGCCTGGTGTTGTTCCGACTGCAGTGAGTCTGTTTCTCTGAAACATACTACAGAGTGAAGGGTCTGCATCCTTAGACTTCAAGAGTATACTTCTCATTAGAACTGAAACCATTAATCAATTAATTGGTCAATTAGTGAATCTAAGAAGTTAATCTGCAAATAACTTGATAATTTATTAATCTTTTAGTCGTTTTTACGCAACTTTCACTGTTTCCAGCCTCTCGAACATGAATATTTGCTGGTTTTCTTCTGTGATAGTAAATATATGAATATCTTTGGGTTTTGAACTGTTGGCTGGCTGAAACATTTGAGAACGCCACCTTAGACTGTAGATGGGTTTCGATCCACTTGTTTTTAAGCACATCTTTAATTTGCACATAAAAAACACAGAAAATTAGAAAAAAAGCAAATAAATAATGAAGTACATGAAGCATGTAACTTAAACGTCTTATTTCTCTTACCAAAGTCCTGTCACCATTAAAATAAAAAACTTACTTGAGGTCCTTGACTTTGGTGGTCCATGTTGGCCAGCGATCCGCTAGAATCCCACTGGCGTTTTCTTCTCACTGGCCTCCCATTGGTGTGCTATATGGTTACTATTACATGTAGCTATTATAGTAAGTCTGTTGTGATGAACCTATGATGCAGGGGGGCTTAATTCTCTTGACTTTATTATCCTAAATAATGTGAATGCTACCCTGAAACTCTGTTATACTTATTTCTGCATTTTAGCACATTAGTCATCACTGATAATAAGTCTCTGACTTATTATTCATATTTTTGGAAAATGTACTATTTGGTTAAAAAAATATTAATCACAATGTATTTAATGAATTTAGTTATAATATTGGAGAAATACCACATCCATGAATCAAAATATTCAAATTCAAAACCCTAATTTATATTAATCATTAATGAAACCAAACATTACATTGACACAATCTCCTGTTCATTCAGTATGAAGGCTGTGAAAATGATTGAAATGTGCTATTAATTTATGTTTTCATGTTAAGACATCCCCCTGGTCTATTACTGTTAATGACCTATTTCTCTAAATAAAGTTGGGAAAAAAACAAAAAACAAACATTGGTATATATATTAACTGCAGGGCCGGCCCAAGCCTTCATGGGGTGCTAAGCAGAATTTGATTAGGGGGCCCCCCACTGCCTCACCGCTGCCAATACTATTTGTTCTTTTCAATGCATAATCATTGATTCATGTTATTACCGTTCTATGGTTTTAATCTTAAAAGGTAGCAAACTCACAAGAGTCTGGTCTGGTGTAAATTTGCACTTCAGTATTCAAAGTGATACAGTACTAAGTGGCATACTGAATGTGGTGTACTGAAAAGTAAAAAATAAAACAGCAGACAGTGCCTTTACTGTAAACAAGTTGCCCACTTGAATTGCTTTTGGTTTAAAACAATTTCAACATGCAAATGTGCAGAACAACAATCAACTACAATTTAAATCAAATAACTTAGATAAACAGTATACGCCTTAGAATCTGTGTTTCCTGGCTTTTCTGGAGGCAAGGTCCTTAATGACATCACTGTAAGAGGTCTGACAGCCAACTTTGTTGTTGGTACTAATTAGTGTAAGTCCACTCAGTCTTTCTTGTGCCATAGAAGATCTCAAGTAGTTCTTGATCAATTTGAGCTTAGAAAAGCTCCGCCCTGCTGACGCAATACTCACAGACTCTCCCTGAGACTGTAGTTGGACAGGACAGATGACCACTCAGCTGGGTCACCTGGAGGAGCTGCTTATCCATGGTGCAGGCTGGAAGTTGCTGAGGGAGTAGATGTGATATCGATCTCAATGACCACAGATGTAGAAGGACCTATACTTAAATGAAATTAATAATTAAAATACAGAATTTTCATCTCAGGATATTCTACAGTAAACTGAGCAAATAAAAAGGCTGCTGTGCTGTTAACTTACCAGCCACATCAGCTGAGGTTAAAACAGACACAGAAGAGACAGTAGGATCAGTGGATGCAGGTGCTGGTAAGTGCTCCTTGCCTGCAGAGAAGGATGGACCTAAGATGAAAAAAGAAAAAAAAAAACTAACCATGTTATGTCATATTAAAAGGTAATGTGTCTGTCAACAACAAAAAATATCTCACAAAAGGCTTGGTTTATCCATATAAATATACTGATCTGGGAAAATTACCCTTTGTTGAAAACTCACCTGCTCTATTAGCATCAGCTGAGGAGGTGGATTGCAGTGCTGAATGTACAGTGGCAAGATCATCACTGACACTTGAGAAGGTATCAGGGGCAGGTGGCGTTGGCTGCTCCAGCTCGCTCCTGGGGAAGTTTCATCTAGTATGAGTACATAGCTGATGAAATGGAATGAGTTTATTTTACCTGCCTGCCCAACCAACTGCCCTGACCAACTATGAATAGCTAGCTATCTGCCAGTTAAAACTGAAATTTGTCCAGCTAGCTAGTTAGCTACATTGCTATTATACATACAGCTAGGTGGATTAAGATGTCAGGGCTATTTAGGGATGTTTATTCAAACGTTAACTTTCCTAAGACAAGATATGCTACCTAGGCTATGTTGTTAACTAACTAGCTAGCTAACGTTAGCTTACGAAAATAGCCTACCTAACGTTAGCATATCTTAGGAAAGTTAACGTTCCCTAAACGTCCCTAAATCGCCTTGACATCTTAATCCACCAAGTTGTATTTAGTCATGCAAACAAACCTGTATCTTGCTGTTTTTTCTCATCTTCTGTTTTCTTCTTCTTTCTTTTCTCTGCTCCAGAAGGATATGTCCTTTTTGCACATTACTTCTTTGCTGTTTTCTCCGTCGACTAGGACAGGACTGTCTGACTGACTGTGCTTGCATCAAAATGCAGTTAACGTCCTGTACAGTGCGCATGAATGTGACACCAGCTCTGACAGAGGCAGCAGGAATGGATTAAACCACTACTATTTGCTAGCCAGCCCGTTAACATAATATTGCGTTTTTGTATGATTACCATTGATATAATATACCGGTATCACAAAAAAATCAAGCTCTTTTGTGGGACAATCGGGGCCCTAAGCAGGCGCTTAGTTCGCTTATGCCTTGGGCTGGCTTTGATTAACTGTACATATAATAAAGCAGTGGAGGGCGGGAGTGGTTAAAGAGTAACCGCCCGTGCGGGACACTGTAAGGAGTAAAGCGAGCGCGCCCGCAACGAGACAGCGATCATTTCCTGGGTTACTACTACTGCTGGCATTCTATTGGTTGGGGAATTTTGACAGGCATGTTGCCCAAAAAAATCCAAGAGCAGAGCAGAAATCCGAGAGCAGACGTTTCACGAGCGCACAGAAGCAACCTGAGTGCGAGAGCAGGGTTTTGAGGGAGAGCGCAGGAAATCTGTGCAAGCAACAATATATCTGAGTGCAAGCATCCAGTTTGAGCAGAAGCAGAGAAAATCTAAGCGCAAGCAGGGACAATTTAAGTGAGCAGAGCAAATCCAAGTGCAAGCAGGGGCTATTTGAGTGCGAGAGCAGGGTTTTGAGAGAGAGTATTACAAAATCTGAGCATGAAATCAATAAATGCTCTCAAACTGAAAGACCATGCTCTTGATTAAAGATAGGGAAAAAAAAACACATTAATGAGCTCAGCTCACAGTTTGAGTTCTGTGTTACGACTGAAGAAATAGAAAGGTTTTTGACCTGATAGATGCCAAGTTATTAACACCAACATTCAGTCAGATTTGGGAACCCATACGATGAATGAAAAAAAAAAGGAGACATCAACTACCAGAGCAAGACCAAACTCACCAAGTGGGTTCTTGTTATCTTATAACATTTCTACAGCAGGAACTTTTCATGGGGCACAGGAGCCATTTCATGACGTCATGAACCATACCTGCATTTTGATCAAAGGAAACAGGGAATATTTTTAATTCCTCAGTCAAAGTTCATAGGGTAAAATAAGTTTCTGTTCTGGGGTAGTGCTTGGCCCAGTACCGATGGCCCAGGAACTATCACGGCAGAGTTTGCTGTGCTGAATGTCACTCACCAGTCAAGATGACATGCATAAACAGTACTTAAATAACTTTTTACTCTACTCAGTCTAAAAATGAATGCACCATAAAGTTATACTGCTGAACATTTCAGAAATTGATGACTGTTCTCTATTATTCAGTAATGAATATCATCATTGTGTTCTTTAATGTTTCAGTCGGACACTTACCTGTGCATGGCATTTCCTGTCCCAACTAGTCGAGATGCATATATTGGTGAGTATATCTTCTTTAAAATATTGTTAGTTGGCAGACACGGGGATGTGACTACTGGCTTAAATTGAACTTGAAGTTGGCGATTATCTTTCTCCTGTTCTCTAGTCTGACTCTGATGTTGACACTGTGGTGTCTTAACGTCAGTCTGTTTGCACACTTAAAGCCCATTTTTTTTTTTTTTGTGCAAATTAATTCGCACATCAATATATTCTCAATATATTTTTTCAAACTGTTGTTTTTGTTATGAGTACTTTCACACAGAACACGAATATTACGCGGCAAAAAAGTGATGTCATCTTTTTCCGAAACAAGGCCAATTCTTCTGAGCTTTCACATGGCGAATAAAGGCATCAACCAGTCATGTTGCAGAATGGATGTCACGTCACAGAATGGATGTCACGTCACAACCCTTAATGACAATGACTGTTGATTGTTTGTGTTTCTCATCACCGTGTACTAAATGACAAAGAACATAAAATAAAGACAGTGAACTCAAGGACAGTGTGTGGAGCAGCATTGCCGGATGCAGGATAGTGAGGAGCTTATGTAGTTTACTTTTGGATGGAGTAGAGTTGGCAGCAAGGTAACAGTGTCATAGCAGGTTTGGCTCGTCATATTAATCAAATACGGTAGGCACTCTGTGTGGCGTTTTACCTGGGCACTGCACATGGACTACCCAAAGTAACATAAGACACTGGAGCACACATAGGCTTTATATGAATGCTCAGTATTTCAGTGTTGTATATTCCATCCATCCACCCACACACCCACCCACCCATCCATCCATCCATCCATCCATCCATCCATCCATCCACATTTTTGTGTCGTTTATTCGTCATGTCCCTGGTGTGTAAGGCATTAAGGGCTTCAAAATGTGTATATTCCCCTGTGAACTTTGCTGTCCTTGATCCAAGGGGCACGTGATGCAGCCCAAAGTTTGTGTTTGAATTAGCTTAGACAGCAAATCACGCTGAAACGGAAATGGTCAGAGAGAATTCAGTCTTCATATGCAAAGCATTTTGAGTAACTCAAGCATTTTATTTAATTTTAACCACAGTGCTTTTCCTCCTCAGTGGACTTCATACCTCATGCCAGTATGGACACAGTTCATCACATGCTGCTGTTTGGCTGCCAGACTCCTGTCTCCACCAGCAGCTACTGGTAATATCCAACTTCAGGTCACAGCTCAGTGTTTATAGTGTCTGAAATGAACGTTTACATTGGTAATGTAAAAAGTTTAAATACAGAGATAAAGCTTTTTTTTTTATCTGGCAAAATATCGATAAAATCATTGAAATAAGTCACTGTACCTGTTGTCAGTGCTGTATCAGGCATAGTGGAAACATTCAGTAAAGACACAAGCCAATTGGCAGCTTTTAGGGCTGGCCTGAATACCATTTTACTAGAGTTTCCAAATGAATATTTAAACATTTGTAGTTATAAAACGCAATTATTAACATTTTATTTTACTTAATGAGCAAGTCAAGTTACAGTACCAGTCAAATGTTTGGACACACTTTCCCATTCACTTGAATGGGAAAGTGTGTCCAAACATTTGACTGTATTTGTGGCTTTTATTTGAGAATTTACAGTAGACTGAACCACTCGGGTTAGGTTGGGTGTGAAGAGCAGCACAGCTCAGGGGCAGTGTTACAGAGACTTTACCATCATCATTAATAATCATAGCACTATCCCCAGTACATCCTGTAGCAGCTTCTTCCAGGGTTGTACAGCAGTGATCAGACATCGCATTGTTTTTTATTGTATTAGTAGTGCACCAAACACCAGCAGTAAGTATTACATAGAATTTCAAAGCTGGTTAAGATGACTTCCAGTGGGTGTGGCCTATGACATTTTGCTTATAATCTTTGTTACATTTATTAGGTGGACACAAATACGACTCTACATTAATGATAATGTTGCTTTGTGTCTGCTGAATGTGCAAACATGTTTCACCACATCAACTTTATAAAGTGATAATGTGTCAGCTTGTTCTGGTTCCCCCAAGAGGCTAAAAAGATTGATTTAATACTGATTTAAGTATCTGTATAATAATAATATCTATTGTATCACACCCCTCTGTTTTTGGCTACTTAATAAACTTAGCATGTCAAGTTCAAGTTTATTTGCATACTGTTTATTTATTATATATAAACATGCAAGTGTCAGTGGAACTGCTCTGACTATGACAAGTAATCTAAAGCAAGTCAAGTTGGCGTTGACTTAGCCCTTCTGGATAAGCAATAATAATAATAATATTAACTATTTGTGTAGCATCTTTCATGCAAAGATGCAGCCCAAAGCGCTTAACAAAACAAGATCAGATGAAAATAAACAAGTAAAAAATGGCAATAATATCAATAGCAATAATTGAGAGAAAAACAAACACACAAAAGAGGTCTTTTTTTTAATTGCAAGGGAGTTTGCTGTTCTAAAATCCAAAGGGAGGGTGTTCCACACACACACAACAGAAAGCAGCCTCTGCAGATTTCTTGTGGTACACTTTAGGAACTTCTAAAAGAAAGGCAGTGGAAGATCAGAGAGTTCTTGTTGGGACATGCAGTAAAATGAAAGGCAGTCACTGATTTATGAAGATGCTAGATTATGTAGCGTTTTAAAGGCCTTTACAATCAGTTATAAAAGATACAGGTAGCCACTTGTTTCTTTGTTGTTCTGGTGGTAATTATGAAAACCCAATAAATATATTGTTTAAAAAAAGAGACAGTTGCAGTAATAAATTATAAATCAAGTAGCTTGTAATAAAAGCACGTATCAGCATTTCAGCATCGTACTGACTTAAGAATGGTCTAATTTTGGCAATGTTCCTCAGATGAAAAAGGTTTTTCCGACCTTGTTAAAATGGCTAATAAAATTAAGATCAAAGTCTAAAACCACTCCCAGATCTGTAACATGTTTTTAATTTGCTTTGACTGGCTAGCAAACACTGACTCCAGTCTACCATTCTGTTTTCTGCTCATTTCTTTTTTAAAAAGTTCTTACTCATCCAAATGTTAATATCAGTGAGACAGGTAAAAAGAGCTTTTAAAGTACTGGGGTTGTCTGGCAAAATAGACATATATAGTTATGTATCATCAGCATAACAGTGATATTGTTGATAGTGACACCAATTTCATCATCTGCTGTGATACTAAAGGATGTCATGGTAGGTGGAGGCTCACCTGTCGGTAGATCCCAAAGAGTTGATGAATCTATTTCTAATACTGGATCTAATGGTGTCAGTTTTTTCTTTAAAAAATTATGCAAATTCATGACATTTAATAACTGAGGCTTGGTCATTTAAACTGGAAGCCGGAGATGGGTTCAAAAGAGATTGTGGAGAATTTAGGGGTTTATTTTCAAAAATGATCTTTGAGATATGGGATTGTCTTTCTTTTCTGACAGCATTATTATAAATTCTCATATGAAACTTTAAGATGTCAAAGTGGACATTTAATGTACTTTTCCTCTCTAATTTACTTGTCTCTCCGCCCTGCCACAGTTTCTTTTTAGCTGACAAATAGCAACATTTTTCCAAAGTAATTTGTGGGATACTTGTCTTTTTTACCATGATCTGGATGACTGAGAATCTTCACAGACAACTATGACAATACGTATTCCCGGATTGCCTGTGTGCCAGTCCTTTGCTTTAACAGGGCTCTACAGTGCGAGTATTTTACTTGCATTTGCGCCTAAAATTAGGTATGTGCGAACCGGAAAAAAATTTAGGAGCACAGCGTGCAAGTGAAGTTGACAACCAACCGTAACATCCACCGCTGCCTGCTGCTAATCGTTCAAAACATAGTCGGACTGGCCATCAGGAGCACCGGGAGAAATCCCAGTGAGCCGGTCGCTCTGTGGGCCGCTCGAGCATCTCATTATACAAAAACAAGAACTGGAGAGATGCGTCGTCTGCCCGTAAAACAGAAGACAACAGGGATAAGATAAGCACGGTTTGGGTTTGGCTGGCTATTTAGCTATCTCGGGTGCCTTTTGTTGAAACAAGTTCAACTTTTCAAAAAGTCGATGCGCTCGTCAGTGTCACTTTTCGTGAACCGACCAATCACAGCCTGGATGGGGCGGAACATTAAAAAAAGGTTGACGTGCTACAACAAACGTTGTGATTATTGACAAGTTAGTACATAGCATTACTTAGCGCAATGTAGACCTTTTTCTGCACAAGGATTTAATGAAGAACAAAACCTCCAAAAATGATAAATGTTGGTTGTGTATTTCTTAAACTGCTGTATTGTCCAACTGGAAATAATATTATACTAGTGGTAGGTTATAGGCCTATAGTATACTATCTTATGAAATTACAATGAATATACTATATTTTTATTTTTATTTAATGTTATAATATTATACTAATACACAAATTTATACTAGGTACTCATCCAGGTTGTGGATAATGCTTCTGCAGTGGACAGAGTTAGCCAGTGTCAATGTGCCAATATGTGCTCCCTCTAGCCAGCCTCCTCCTAAGAGCACACATCCCCCTTGTTTAATTTGACATCTATTTTACTAAAGTTATTGTTATAGATATTGTTCAGTAACCTTGTTTACATAAAGTGTGGTGTATGGTGTTCAAAAACTACAAGTCCCACATTCCACAAGCCGCAATGTGCCAATCACAGTAGAGTTTTCTGTGATGAGTGTTTTCACTCTTAGACACTACGGTCTTCCACTTCCATAGTCCTTCACTGGTTTTCACATGATAAGTGCACACAAGGAGAACGATGCACAAACGCACGTACGCACACGCAGTATAAATATGGATGTAATACATTGTTTGTTAATAAACTCTGTGTTACTTTAACATTTTTCACTGTGTTCCTAAATTTCTTTGTGTGCTCCTAAGTTTTTTTCATTTAGGAGCACATGTACTCCTTGGGAAAAAAGTTAGCGTAGAGCCCTGTGGAAGTGCCTGCAGGTGTTCTTTCCATCTAAATACTACAGCAAATTGCTGTGGTGGGGACAGGTGTTTGTGTTGCTCTATGACAACCTCTGTGATTCACTGTGTTTTACCATCTGGACATTCATTAACAAAAGTGGTATTAATTGTGTAATTTCTCTCTCAAGGGACTGTGGCAGTGTACAAGGCACTTGCGAGGATGAAGCTTCCATTATGTATGCCTGGGCTCGGAATGCGCCACCTACTAAATTACCCAAAGGTATGTCTCTCATTGGTTGATTCACAATTTCTAAAAGTCATATTTATTCACTGACTTCTCCCTGTTAAACTATATAATCCACAGACCTCGCTGCTTACAGTTTTCAAAGGGACTATTTCTTGAGTATAAAGTAGTTCCACTGAAAATACATGAAGCGAAGAAAGATCATGAATAGTCAAGTATGGGTTTTAATGTACAGGTACAGTGTCCTACGTAAGTCACAGCCCATGGATGTCACATCGCTTGTTTAGACAACACTGCTGTGTTGTTTGAATAAAATTGAACACTATGAAACATCATGACTTATTTTGTCTCTACTTGGGAGATTTGTGCAAGAAACGACTGCCTGCCAAAAACCCTCAGCACTCGACATTAGACAGTCGGCTACAGTAAAAGCTGACGTTAGCTAGTGTTAGTGTCAGCTCAATAAAGTCACTGAGCAGTGAGCAGCTGAAACAAGCTTAACTTTAAACAACCTCAAAAGTTACCATAGCCGTCGAGCTCAATGCAGCTGGCTACATGGCTAGTACCTCAGCGAAGTGTCTCATAATAGGGCTAGACTGCTTTATGAGATGACACCCTCAATAACAGTCATGTTTTGGCTCTAAACACTATAATGTATGAGCAGATATACAATAGTTCTGAACTTTAATTTACTGTTGACATGCCACATAGCTGATATATTGGGATCCCACATCCACTCCGTTCTTCTTTAGAAGAGTGACCCTCTTTTCATAAGCAGTGAAGGACTGCTCACTCTATATACAGTGTGGTAGGCTGTGCTAATAAGCTTCTCCTTTCACTGGTGACTCAATATTTGCCCATTTTGCCCAGATGTTAAGTGGGCCTGAGGCCGGTTTGTCCGCCATCTGCTTAGCTAGCATACACTGCAAGTGGTTTCTACTTGGTTTCTTAATCAACTTGCTCTACATAAACTGGGCCCGGGCCACCTGGCCTTCGGTTATGTCAGACCCTGGAGGTCTTTTGTCCCTCAGTTGTTTATATCTCCATGTGGTCTCGTGTCCTTCTCTAACTTCTGTTCTTCTCTTTGTTGTCTCATCAGATGTTGGTTTTAAAGTTGGAAGAAATTCAGGAATGTCCTACTTTGTGCTGCAGATTCATTATGGAGATGTCAATGCTTTCAGGGGTGAGTCCTAATGGAAGTTAAAGTACTGACATTTATGTTTCATAGAGATTATTTATGTAATGAGTTACATCAAATTCAATTAAGGTCTGGAAAAAGTGTAAAAGTAATTCCAAATACTACAGCAAGAGGTTTCACTGCTTAGTTAACATTAATTCAGCAAGCTGGAACAACATTTTGGGATCTTGTGTAGTATTTTTTCCCTCAGCTGTAGCTGGAATCTTTTATTTCTGATATTCTGATATGTTTAGTTTAGTCAGCAGCCATGCAGAAGAAGAAAAAGAAACAAAAGAGGAACAGGACAAGAAAAAATACTTTCATACACATCTAACAAGTAAATGTTGTATATTCACCTCTAGCTAGCTTCATCCTCAGAGCTTTTTGTAGTTCAGAATCCACCAGCTTCATTCCCCCAAATACTGTACCTCGGGTACTGTCGGTCAAACTTTGTGATGGATCTCCAGCTCTTTTGGACCTGTTGTGAAATACACATCCTTAAAATCTTGTTTTGTAGGGAAACCGTGTAAGATTTAATTTGTTGTTTCTACTGAGTTACTATCAGCATTACACCTGTTACATTTTCATGGAGAAATTGATTGATCTGATTGATTTCTCCCTCAAAGAAAAAGTCAAAATGTTTCTAGGACAGGCTGCTTACTGACCCACTTAAAAAAACACAACAATCAAAGAGAGTTTCTCAAATTTTGTATTTTTGGGAGAACTTCTCACACTTAAGCCTCAACCCACAAGTTATTACATACTCACAGGACAGATTTCTACAATGGGCGAGGAGAGGAGAGAGTTTCACATGTAGTCTATGGCTGGGATCAGAGTTTTAAAATCCTTACCAATTTTGAAATGCGGTATCATCATAAACATAAAGAGAAATTTGACTAAGGCTGTGTTCACATAGAATCAGGTGCTGCGGCGAAAACACGGATTTTCCCATTCATTTAAACCGGGGTACTGCGTTCAGGCTGGGGTGGTGGGGGCTGCAGAGGGTGCCGCAAAAAAACGCAGTCAACTTTTGGAGAAACGCAACCCAACATCACGCTGCGGCAGCCAATCACACCAGCAATCAGACCGGCAGACGCCCAGGTCAAGAAGAACTTTGTTTACCTGTAGCATTGTAGCATTAGCTGTTTACCATAATATTCCACTGTTTACTGAGCAACTGTGAAGATGGAAGAGAGACTGATCGATCGGCTCCGTGATTGTATCGGTCTTCAAGCTGTGATTGCTGGTTAGTATGAGACACTCCCACACCACCGCACAAACCTGCGGCGAATCGCTGAAACGCCTGATTCTGTGTGAAAACGGCCTAATTCGACTGAAATAGTCCCCAACACAATATTCTCTCTCAAAAGTCTCTCTTTATTTTTTGACACTTTGATTTTGTCAATTTCATTGTCAATTGTCAGTCCACCACTTTGGTCCAGACTGAAATATTTCAACAACTACAGGATGGATTACAATGAAAATTGGTACAGATATCAGTGGTGGCCAGAGGATGAAGCCTGGTGACTTGGGCGATCCCCTGACTCGTCCTCTAGTGCCCCCAGCAGTCAAAGTTTTCACTTATTCTGTGAAATATCTCAACATCTACTGGATGGCTAGGCACAAAATTTGATGCAGATGTTCATGTTTCCCAGAGGGTGAATCCTAATGACTTTGGTGATACCCTTCTTTTTGTCTACTGCCATCATGAGGTCCACATTTGTGGGTTTGAGTGACATGTCTCAACAAATATTGGATGGATTGCCACGAAAATTTGTACACACCTTCATGCCCCGCTCAGGATGAATTGTTATTACTTTGGTGATCTAGCGCCACTATCAGCTCACATTTTCTATTTGTCCAAGACTTTGGTTTATGATCAAATACCTGCAATTTATCACATCACATCAGCCTCAGCTGTACTTGTACGTGTTTAGTGCTGATTAGCAAATGTGAACATGCTACCACGCTAACCAAAGATGTATTAGCATTTACCTCAAAGCACCACTGTGCTTAACGTACAGCATCACAGAGCTGCGAGCATGGCTGTAGACTCCTAGTCTTTTTTTTTTTGTTGTTGTTTTTACGAGTTCATTATGAACACCTGTAGAATGTAATGCAATCCAGTACAAAGGCTGTGCAATAAAAGCTACCATTATCAACCTCATACTGTTCAGTGTTTGCTGACAGTATCAGAGAGGTACTGATTCAACTTGAAATCTCTTTAAGAATCTACTTTGTTGTGGTTTTGAATTGGACTGCATCATGTAAAAAAGGTGTTTCTAACATATCCTTCACTTAAATTTATGTAATTTATGTAAATGTCAACTTTGGTGATTATAGTGCTCAATGACATGATAAAAATAAACATGGCAGTTTTATTTTATTTTTTTGTTCTGCAGACCATCATAGAGATTGTTCAGGACTTACCTTAAGAATGACATCCAAACCGTAAGTTTTTACTTAAAATCATAAAACTTTCTGTTGAATGCTGAAATAAGAAATCTTAGTAGAGGGAGGTGTAAAATTGTCTGTTGCCGGTACCTGTTGGGTATGAACAAAGAGTGGCACACAGTTTAGCTTGTTCTCCTTGAGACTACTGTGTATGTGTTTCCTCTGGAACACCATAAAGAATGTACATATAGATAGCTAGACAAAGAAGGAATAGGTAGGAAATGTAAGGGGAAAAGTGATATGACTAAAACTTTACAGCCTCCTACCCCTCTAACGGTGGCTCTTTGTGCCCTCCTCAAAGGCAGCCATTCATTGCTGGCATATACCTGCTCATGTCTGTGGCCACAGTTATTCTTCCAGGAAAAAAAGGTATGTTTGGTGTGTTTTTTTTCTAGGCAAAAATAAACTGTACATTATTAATAGTTACATTTTTTGTTTGCTGTAAGAAATGACATACACATACATATTCTGATATGAAATAATATCAATAAATAACTACCATTGTAACTCAAAATATGTTGGGTCAACGTTAAACACTGATTTGTCTTATTTTGCTTTGTGGAAGATGTTAAGGCAGTCAAAAATAGTATTGTACTGGTGAGCTACCCAACCCTAGCTGCAAAAAATTAAAGTGTGCACATGGTCCATATTCAAATGTTGCTGTTGTAATGCATAAAAGGATAGGAGGGGCAGAAAATGGGCTGTACAGTAATCACAGATTGGGCCTGCATTGACATCCCTTCATTTTTCTTTGTTAGTTACAAATGCAGACATCGCCTGTGATTACACTTCATATCCGATCTACCCATTTGCCTTCAGGACCCACACACACCACCTTGGTGAGTCATACCAGAGAATTTAGAAGTCTGTTTCAGAGTAACTTTTATCAGTATCAGTGGTAGTCTGGATGAGTGTTTCTGTCACAGGTAAAGTGGTCAGTGGCTACAGGATCCGAGATGGGAAGTGGAGCCTGATTGGGCGACAGTCTCCTCAGCTACCACAGGTACGTTCTCACATCAGAAGGCAATTAAAAACTGACATTTTCAGGGTGCTCCGGTAGCCGAATGGTAAAAGGGGCATGCATGCCATATAATCTCAATGTCCCTAGTTCGAGTCCTTTGTTCTGTGTCATACCTGTCTCTCTCCTTTCTTTCCCTTTCCTGTCTGCTTCTTCACCATCAATAAAGGTAATCTATTTCAACCATTAAAATGTGACATTTTGTATACTAACCCACTGCTTGTTGTTGCCTGGGACGTCCCATACAGAAACCCAGTCTAGGCCTTACTCTTAACACTGGATACAGAGAAGGCGTAATGTGAGCAGCACATTAGCAGAGCAGCAGCGGCCGCTTCAGTGTTCCATCTGTGTCTGCACAGGATGCGTTCAGTCACAGTATTGAGTGTAGGTCACCTGCGTTTTGGCAGTGCTCAGAGCTCAATGCACAATCACTGATGAAGTGTAGAAAGTGTGTCTGAGACAGAAGACTAAAAAAAAAAACATGTCTGAAACACCTATGTAGACACGGTCTAAGATGAAGAAGAATTAGGCTGTCAGTGGTGAATAGTACAGGATTCTGATCAAAATACACTGATTTATCCCTACTTCTCACATACTAGCTTGACTCCAAGGTAAAATGTAGTCATTATCATGACAGTTCTCTTCTAAATGCAGCTCTTGTTGTCAATCAAAGATTAAAAGACAAGAGTGGCACATCAGTAATTCAGAATCAACAGTTGCAATATGTTAGTTATGTATGTAGTCGAATTATCAGTTAGTCATTTGACAGAAGATTAAAGCAATAGTTAGGCATTTTGAGATATACCCATATTCACTTTCTTGCTGAGAGATAGATGAGGTGATCGATACCACTCTCATATCTGTCCGCTAAATGTGAAGCTGGAGCTAGCTGCTGGTTAGGTTAGCTTAGCATAATGACTGGAAACCTGGAAAACAGGTAGTGTCCTTTGTCCTTTGTGTGTTACCTTTGGACAGAGCCAGGCTAGCTGTTTCCCCCTGTTTCCACTCTTTATGCTAAGCTAAGCTAACTGCTAGGTCCTGCTTCATATTTAGCAAATGTCTATGAGAGTGCTATCAATCTTCTCATCTAACTTGGCAAGAAAGCAAATAAGTGTATTTCCCAAAATGTTTGATAATTGATCAACCATTTAAGCTATTTATGAAGCAAAATGCCAAATATTCTCTGGTTTCAGCTTTTCCAATGTGTGTTAAATCTTTATAATTTGAATCTGTTTGGGGTTTGGACTGTTGGTCGGACAAAACAGGCATTTTGAAGATCCATCTAATAATAACAACCTAATTAAAGTCATAATGAAGTTGTTTATCTCATTTTTGTATTGTTTTTCATTGTAATCAACATAAACCAAAACAATCTTCATAAACAGAGGAGCACATTCTTCGTTTTCTCGATCTTCAAGAACTACATCAGGTCTCTAAGAGTCATGAGTTTTTAGGTTTCCATTTCAAGAGCATAGCTCATGGTCCAGTTAGCATATTCTATTGACATTCTGTTCTGTTTTTTGTTTTGTGAACTTGTCTTGAGTGATGAGGCAAAGGATCAGCCTTCAACTGTATGTTTGTGACATTAAAAATTATAATAAATACTGTGTACAGTACATATACAATTTGAGACAATGTTTGAATATATGGATTGAGGTGGGTGTTAACTTGAAATGATTGCATGTTGGGTCAAAGTCAAATTTTATTTGTGATAATCAAAACTTGCTCCAGCTAATACTATTTTGAATTGTATACATATATGATGCTGAATTATCCAACACCTTTGTCCAAAGAGTATCAGATATTTCAATAACCAAAATGTCCTCCTATTTACTTTTGAAGGAGCTGTGATGTATAGATATTTGGGATTATATTGTTTATACAGTTCATTTATTAGTGAGATTTATCTTTGAATGAACCATTCACCACTTTGTGTAGCATGTTAAACCTCTTACATATTTGTCATGACAGAAATATCTGATTTACAAAGATAGGGGCCCATCTGTAATCGTCTGTAAGCTTGTCCAAGTTGTTCCCTTTCTTTAAGGAATTAATAATTATCAGGTCAGATGTATATTGTGACTAATAGATATGAAAATCACCCAAGAATGTATTGATTGCAACATTTTTTTCAAGTAGAGTGTTGTTTATTGCCCAGCAGTGAATGTGTTTTCTCTCCAGGCTTTCTATCCTGCTAATAAGGAGGTAAATGTGAAGTATGGTGACACCATTGCAACCAGATGTGTGTTTACTGGTGAGGGCAGAACCTCCAAAACTTATATTGGGTGAGTTCTGTTATAAAACCCAATGCACCGAACACATTTTTACACCACATTGTAGATTACCTTTAACTCAAAAGTACCTTTTAATTTTTTATGGTTTCATGCTTGGTTCTATTCAGACTACTTGAGTAATAGATGACATGAGCTCTTGTTTGCTCCCTGTGAACTGTGTTTGTATTAAAATATAGCATACAGACATTTATCATAGATATGTAAGACAGGCACTGTGGCTTTATTGCTGTTCTGTTCATCCCTGCCACACCTTGTGTTTCTTTACACTAGCTGTCTGATTGCTCATGCAGTGTCCTTTTTTAAATACTGTATATACTGTATGCACTTAAGGGGGAAGAAAGCATTTATAATATATATATATATATACACACACACACACACCAATCCAATGCTCAATTGGATTGAGATCTGGGGTACACCTTGAACTTGTTGTCATGTTCCCCAAACCGCATTATCCTGCTGAAAGAGGCCACTGCCATTAGGGAGTACCTTTTCAATGAAGGGGTGTACTTGGTCTGTCTATGTTTAGGTAGGTGGTACGTGTCAAAGTAACATCCACATGAATGGCAGGACCCAAGGTTTCCCAGCAGAACATTGCCCAAAGCATCACACTGCCTCCGCCAGCTTGCCTTCTTCCCATAGTGCATCCTGGTGCCATGTCTTCCCCAGGTCAGCAATGCACACGCACCCGGCCATCCACATGATGTAAAAGAAAACGTGATTCATCAGACCAGGCCACCTTCTTCCATTGCTCCGTGGTCCAGTTCTGATGCTCATGTGCCCATTGTAGGCGCTTTTGGACAGGGGTCAGCGTGGGCACCCTGACCAGTCTGCGGCTACGCAGCCCCATACACAGCAAACTGCGATGCACTGTGTTCTGACACTTTTCTATCAGAACCAGCATTAACTTTTTCAGCAATTTGAGCTACAGTAGCTCTTCTGTTGGATCGGACCACACGGGCCAGCCTTCGCTCCCCACGCGCATCAGTGAGCCTTGGCTGCCCATGACCCTGTTGCCAGTTCACCGGTTTGCAGATATAGCACCGTTCCTCGCTGCCTTTTGCATAGAGTACAGTGAGTGATGTATTTATCCCCAGGTACTTTTCTGTTTTGTCTGCAGTGGTACCTCTGATGATGAAATGTGCAACTTCTATATGATGTACTACATGGACAGCAAACATGCCATCCCCTACATGAACTGCATGGAGACCGGCTCCAAAGAACTGTTTCAGCATATTCCAGCTGAAGCCAATGTTCCCATCGCTGTCAGTCCAGGTCAAATGAACTCTATGATGCATATGGGACACTCAACAGGTACAAAGGCATCAAATATTGTTTATGTTGCATACCTCTAACCCAGAGTTATTCAATTTAGCATTTAATTGTTTTTTTTTTCTGTTGGATAGAAAGTGAGTGCATGCTAATGTAAAGTTCACACTCACTTTTCACATTTTTCTCCATGTGTGCCTCCTTGTCTTCATTTTTCCACAAGAATCTGTCTAGTTCTAACTAAACTTTGTTTTTCCCCCAAAGATCATCAAGATAACAGATTGTTGTTGGATACAAACAAAGCAGAGCAGGTTCTGGATCAGGGTGAGTTTTAGGACAATGAGCTACACCACTGTGTTATTACTACTACACTGGGTTGCAAAAGTATTTACCCTCCTAGACTTTAAACACAGTTTTTTCACTACAAAAAAATCCTGCCGTATAATCAGACTGAATTCCCATTTCTTTACTGTTGTATTATTCAGTCTGATATTGCCCTCTTGGTAGCCATCTTCTGTAGCCATTTGCTAGTGATTGACATGTTCAGCCTCTGACGTCATTTTAGGTCAACACTGAGTGTGTGTGAACCAATCCAGTCTAGTTAGCATAGGTTCACAGAGTACAACAGATGACATTAAGAATACACGTTTTTGAAGATAATTTGCTCATGAAATAAACCATAATGCACAACAAGATGTCCCTTATTCAGAATTTAAGATTTCTGGGACACAAAATAAGTTCTGTCCACTGAGTCTATTGTTTTCCTGTATACCTCAAAGGACATTATCACTGTTACAAAACGGACACTTAGCAAAGAAACAAATGGAGGAGTGTTTAATTTACTCTTCTACAAATAACTGAGGCAAACAGGAATTATGGAAGACTGTATTTACTCATCCTAACTAGTATATTATCCATTTAGCAGACAGAGGATAAAAGGCTGGCTGGAGTGGCTGGTTACTGTTTGCCTGCCCAGCTAGCAAAGCCATCTAAATTATTAGCTCCCAACAAACATGGTCTCACAGTACATTTTGTCGTATCACTTGACCCTACTAATCAGTCCACAATCACTGGTAATTTCCTAAGTATGTATTACCATTTAGAATCAAATTATCTAACTATAAAGGAAGGAATTTCTGTCCGTATGTACGTATGTATGTATATATTTATGTCTGTCCTTTGATTATCTCAACAACCGTTCATGCAGTCACACTTGGCAGGTGTATTGCTGAGGACCAAAGGGAGTGCAGTGTCAAATTTGGTGCAATATGGCCAGATGGTGGCGCTATAACAATGAGCTTTGCGTTTTGGCCTGTAAGTTTTGAACCGTAAGTCTCAGAAACAAAATATTTCTTTTTTTCCTGGATTCTGTGAGTCCAGATGAATCTATCCATATAAGCCATAGAGAACATTGCAAGCAGCCATACCGGAAGCAATACTAGAAGCCAAGCAATCAGCCCATTCCTAATGGGCACTGAACATGTTACATGACATGTCAGTTTACAAGATTACTTGGTACCAGGACACCCTTGGCTAAACATTAACGATTGACTTTCTAGTCATTTTTAGATTAAGACGGGTGTATGTCTTTGAACACTTTGGTGAAGAGTGTAATGGAGCAGTTAACTGATCATCACCTGGTGATGATGGTGTATCAGGGATTGGGTGACACAGACCTGGTCAACTGAAACCTATAGTAAAGGTGAACAGAAAATATCTGGCAGAGGCTCTGCCTGCAAGGTCTTCAACTCCAACCTCTGGAGGAAATTTTCCTGCATCTCAAGGGAGGTTGGGGACATGTAATCAGGCTGCCCTGTTCAGATCTTCCATTGCTGAGGTTGTTGCAACTTAAAACTCCATCACTTGACATGAGTGGTAAAGAAAGCTGTCATAATGAAGAAGCCTAGGGAACTCATGAACAAGAGCAAGCAATTTCTGCCATCACATAAGCAAAAAGGCTGGTGTGAAAAAAGTTTGCTGAGGCCACACAGAAGGATTTTCAGTTGTCAGTTCAGTTGGTGACCTCAGAGTTACATCTCTGCTTTTTTCTGATGATGCAGTTCTGGATGCTTCATTGAATTGTGGCCTCTAGGTATAAATGAGGTGGTGATGTGTGAAGCAGTTAGCAGGCATTCAGACCAAAAACAGTCTGTTAAAACAACGCTGGTGTGGGCGTGTTGCTTCAGGTACTATTGAGATGATGAAATACAATCCTGGAAGTCCAGTTTGATTAACAGATCTGTGAATTTGAAGGCTTATCAGATGTCAAAATGCTACACAGTGATTTATGATACTCAGAGACATGATTTTACTACTCTGGAAAGTTATCACAATGACAACTAATTTATCTTGTATTGTACGGTAAACAGTAGAAATATGCAACATTACAAAGTAATCCACTAGGAATGTGTGCTTACACACGTGATTGGCCACTGCAGTGTCTTGCCAGATGATGTCTCGTGGTGTTGCAGCATAAGTTGAATGACATGGCTGTGTTTTTCAGTAGGGCTGTGTAGGGCTAAATTCAGTCTGAACACAGCCTTAGAATGAGAGTTAGCACCTCCACATTAGAGGCCATTGTATTCTTACAGAATATAGTAGATTACACCTTTGAGGTCAGGAACAAGTTGCTGCCTCAAGCGAAGGAGTTCAAGTATGCCGAGCTATTGTTCACAGTAATTATAGCCCAACTCATACTGGATTGCTGGGGTGATGCCCATGTCAATATTTGGGATTTTAAAGAAATATCAGCCAATAATTTTTCCTGAACATAAACACGTAACGTAAACAATCAATCTAACATATCTTGCGGATCACTCAGATATGTTTTTTTTTTTATTGTGACCAACATACATAATGATTGGAACATTTTACAGTTGAAAACTCTGTATGTAATGGTGGCACTGTTTTTAAATTACTTCAAACTTGTTTCTTCCTCAGTCTTGTTACTTATCAGCCAACATATACACCATATACCGACATATGTTTAATAAGATAATATCAGCTGATAGTAATAACTGATGTGAAAAGATGTCTACTGAATGTGCATTGGACCCGCATTGGACCCATTCATGTGAGACGGATTGTCACTGTTAGCAGGGACTCCTGTTTACAGTGTAGTTCCATGCACTTACCTAATAAACCTGAGAATTACACTGAATTACATCCAATAATACCAGATAAAGATATATACCTCACATGCTGTCCATATGCATGCTACCTCTCTCTTGATTGCCCACATTTGCACACTTTCTATTTCTCTCTCTCTCCTCCTTCTCTTCTTTCTCTCTCCCTCTCTCTCTTGTTCTCTTTCTGTTGTTTTTTTCATTTTCATTTTATTAAATGATGTTTGAATGTCAATGTCATATAATTCATTTCCATACCTGGTAGCAACACCATTTTACCAAAGCCGCAGCCTCCAACACGTGTCCAGCCCTGGTTGGGAGGAAGATCATGAGGGAGGGTTGACTGACGCACATTGACCCATACAGATAGACGTTTGATGTGGGTTTGGCTGTGTTGGTCTGAATGGGGTATAGGCTAAGTGTAAGATGGAGCATGGGACATGGGCTTGGTGCAGTATGCAAAGTGATGGCATTATATCAGACTGTCATGGTGAAGAATGAGTCTGAAGGCACTTTTCTTTATTTATCTCAGTAAATCTACACTTCCAGCCTTCACATATGGACATTAGCTCTTAGTAGTGAGTGAAAGAACTAGACTGTTGATACAAGCAGCTGAAAATAGCTTCCTTCACAAGGTTTCTGGCCTTATCCTTAGGAACAGGGTGAGGGTGTACTATTCCCTGTCCCAGTAATAACAGCAGAGTTGGGCTTTACCTTTTTGGTGGAGACACATAAATCCATGCAGAATTTGATGTGATGTTAATCAATGTCCGCAAATTCATCAATGCTTTTTGTGCTTGCCCTGTCCCCATTTATGCAATCCACTCAAATAAAATCATATTTTAAGGCGCTACAAATTCTATCCAGCTACAAAAAAGCTGGCAGACCAGCACATTGCACTGTCTAACTGGTTTGTAATTAAGGATTTAAAATTCACTCGTGCTGATTAACGGGGCGCAGCGGACGGACATGCCGCTCCACCAGAAACATCTCTAAATGCACAGTAGGGTGCAGATTCTAGAGATTATTTTAATAACATCTAAATCTATAAAATATATGATCTGATTGCCAATCGGCACAAGTCTAGTTGGCATGAATTCATGTTGGTTACAAAAGATTCAGGTTTTGACCAGTTCTAACAGTGGTAAGTACTGTAAACTAGAATGTATCATACAACTCTTGCAGCCTCACCCATTTCTCTGCTCTCCATCCACATAGTCATTTTCAAGCCTACAGGGGTGCAGATCGATTTTGGGTTATACAGGTTATATCTGCAAGGTAAAGCCTGTATTTTATGTGACGGTTATCCAGGGCTGAACTACTTTTGACTTTTAATATTGCAACACAACATGCATAGGCACCGCTACATCTGCACTTTGTAACAAGGCTTTGTCTATAGCCTACACTCTCCTTGTCCTTTATTTCTACTCTTTCCTGTCTTTCTGTCTGTGCAGGTGACTTCTATTCTCGTATGTCCAAGCTGCTAGGCCAGAACAAGGACATAGTTCACATTCATAAGTACAACCCCACCGAGATGCAGAGAACCCAGGCTGAGTTGGTGGCTCAGATTGATAGCTTAATTCAAAGGAAAGACCTAGGCTCTACCAGTGCCAGACTAGCCTTCCAAACCAGGGAGGATCCTGTTTTGGTCAGGGACAGAGTCCACAAATTCCATCAGCTTGAGGCCACGGCCAAGCCGCCAAGAAGCAAGCTGCTAGCAGAAGGACAAGGTGGGTCCTGGATGCTATTTTATTGTTGTCATTGATGCTGAAAACATCTCTTTTTTTTCTTTGCGTGGTCCAGTATTCTTAAACTGTAACACATATGTAGTACACATACTTGGACACCCCTTCAGTTTTTGCAGAACTTATTGTGCTATGAAATGACCTTAAAGTTTAAGAATTTCTATTTTTGGTGTGAGATCTATACAGTGTAATCAATTGCACTAAAAGTTATATTCATATTTTTTTATGAAGTTATTTAAACCAATGAGAAATAGATGTATGGACTAGTATGCACACCTTATTGTTAAATCTGGGCTTTACTGTGAGAAAGTCCTGTTTCTTTTTCTCCCTGGCAGTTGCATCCATTTTCTCCTCATTTCTGTCTCCTCTCTCCTCTTACCTTTCTTCGCTGTCCCTCATGGATATGTAACTCAAACCAGCCCCCGCCAACGCAGAGCCAATTTTTCTTAAAAGATTGAATCTTGCATTGTTCACACCCATGTTTACTAGCTACAGTCCTCTTCTTCTCTGCCTTTGTTGGTGCATTGCTGCATATTTTGGCACATTACTGCCACATGTAGATCAGTGGAATAGTGTGAAACAATTTGCAGGCATGTGTATTGCATCGTCTGCGCGTGCATGTTGGTCCTTTTGCGACACGGGATCCACACGTAAAGAAATTGCTCCATAGCACTACTAGAGGTCAAAAACTCTCTTCAGGGAACCTTTAATTCCCTTGTAGCACAAGTGGGCATGTGGTTAGATGGTTGCTCTGTGTTCACATGGGGACACAATGGTCCAGAACAATCCAAGGATATATGCAGGTGTGTGAGCTTTAGTACTTTCTGATCATTGTCTGGTTCGTCTTCTTCCGATTTACAGTCCTAACTAATCCTTCACAGCCAACTGGTAGATAGTGGGACAGACAGCTGACCAAATCCTTATTTTATGGTTGAGACATCATCTGACAAAATTAATACAGGTTAATGACAACAGCTGTGCTGTATCATCGACTGTATCAACATTCACAGAGAAAGTTAGAGATGACAGAAAGTTGTTTTCTTTACCTCGCTGTCACAGAGCAGACGTGACGGAAGGCTACAGACGCACCCTGTTACTCTACTGAGTGACAGCCCATTCAACCTCAGTTCAGTCTACCCCTGCTTACTGTGTTTTAATACAGCCAAATTCACAATATAGTTCTTCTGATTTACATATTTTTTTGTATTTGTTGTCAGACAACTGAACGAGTATGAAATGGTAATATAATATATTTTATGGTTTCATCTTTGTTTGACAAAATCAACATACAAAGTTAGAGGCCACAGAAAATCCTTAACTTTTCTGCCCCCAACCCTCACTGGACTGGCTTATGCCATAATTTTGCAAAAGCTCAGTTTTCCCTGTACGCACTGAAACTTCAAGCTTCTGTTTTAAGATTTATACGCTCTGGAAATGTGCTGAAACAGAGAAAAAGATGTGTTTACAAATTATATTGGCTTAAGTGTGGATGTACTCATATTGTAGCCTCACCCGCACCAACTCAGACATCACACAACCAACTGCATCCCCTGAAATCTGCTCCCCCTAGCCTATTGACTCCCCGCCTGCCCTCGGGGTCTGTGAAGAGGCTGTGTGTCAGCTCTTTCAGAGACAGAAGACCAGGAAGGCACCAGGCCCAGACAGTACGTCATTCTCCTGTCTGAAAGCTTGTGCTGACCAACTGGGCCCCATTTTCACACAGATCTTCAACAGGTCACTGGAGCTGTGTGAAGTCCCAACACTGCCCCGCTTCACCATGCTCAATAGCACTGTGTTGGCCTTGGAAACCTTCAGGTTCTCCAAGGACCAAAACTGGAAGTGCCAACGTCGACACGGTCATCAAAAAGGCCCAGCATAGGATGTACTTCCTGCACCAGCTCAGGAACTTCAAGCTGCCTTAGGAGCTGCTCATACAGTTTTACACAGCAGTCACTGATCCTATTCTCAATCACTGTCTGGTTTGTATCAGCCACCAAAAAGGGCAGGAACAGACTACAACAGACAGGACTGAGAAGATTATTTGTACACTCTTGGTCTTTGGTCTTTCCCCAAGCCATCACACTCATGAACAGTTAAATCAGTCATGTAAGGTCAAATAAAAATCTATGTGAAATAGCAGCAATACTAAATCACCTTACTGTACACACGTTTTAACATATTTAAAATCAAGACAATTAAGCTGATTCTGGGCTCCGACTTGCCACTCTAGAACATAATATTGTTGTTTTGAAGCCATACCTGTGTAGCTTTGGCTTTACATTTAGGGTTATTGTCTTGCTAGAAAATATATTTTCTCCCAAGTTGCAGTTCTTTATGTTGTTTGGATGCATTCATGTTACCCTCTGTCTTCACAAGCTTTCCAGTGCCTGCTGCAGAGCAACATCTCCACTGTGTGTTGCAGCCACTGCCTGGTTTTATGTCAGAAATAAGGAGGGGGTTGTGGTGATGGTGGGCACTGCGACAGCAAATGCTGTTGGCATGAGCATATCAGCAAAGTAGTCAGTGATAAGTGTCAGGTTATAAAGTCTACCGTAAATACTCGTATGAATATGATTGGATATTTCTAGTCAGCAGGTAGCCAAGCAGCTGATGGTGAAACATGAATGAAACAGCTGATGACAATCAGCTAATGCAAGTGCAACTCAAGTGCACTGCTGAAATAACACAGCACTCCATTCTGTCCATCACTACCCAAAGCTCATGGGTATGTTGGGGTTTGAACAGAGATCAATTGGTAAATTGAAAAATGTGCTTCTTGCTCAGGTCCTTCTTCACCATGACAGTCCAGAGCAATCCCCACATCACTGTAGACACTGCACTGATCCGCCTATCAATCTCACTAGCCATCTTACCCTCGCTCATGAACAACACCACAAGATACTTGAACTCCTTCACTTGGGGCAGCAAAATCAAGCATCATCTGAATCACGTGACTGCAAACATCGTATTGGAGCACGCTTAGCTAATAGTGATCCTGTGAGTGAGTTTCATCTACAGCTCATAGAGAGGCTTTACGTCTAAAAATGCCAGGAGAAAACTAAAGCATCACATTTTGTGTAGCTATACTCTATAAAAACTCATCTCTACATGATAATTAAGTACATGTGTACCTGTTTAGCCAATACATCTATGATAATCCTTTATTAATCAGTTCAACAATGTATATTCACTGGAATCATACATACCCCATACATACATATCATCAATGCAGTGACAACTTGTATTTAGCAAAACAATACACTTTACACCTTTTATTCAATTCCTTCCTAGTATTCACTACATATATTGTATGTACGGCTTCGGAAATCCCCTCACCTTTCCTACGTCAGAACTGGGGTTGGTGTCCGACAATTTATGTAACTTTCTGAAACCACCAATCCAACATTCATACCCACTTCCCGCAGTGATTGGCCAGCTCTGCAGAGGTGAGAATGTATGCAGGGTTTGAACTTCTCTTACAAACTCTATTTTTCATTTGTTACACAAGTATTTCCAGCACTTTTTGTGTGTAACACAATGAGTGCCAAGAGACTGGGGACTGTGCTCAGTATATTTGATTATATTTGAGTATACATGACTGATTAAAACAACAAACACTAAAAAGAAAACAGATCTATTTCATTACTAGTTACAGAATGCCAGTAATCACCTTGGACACCACATTGAAAATACCTTAACGTGTGACTGTGTCTGTGTGGTGTAGACTACCATTTGGAGCAAGTCTCAGCGTGGCCACAGAGTTCTCTCCAGCTGGGTCAGGTGTCAGGACTTGCCCTCGACTCAGATTCTAACTTGGTCATTTTCCACAGAGGTGACCACCACTGGGGGGCAGAGTAAGTTGCTTTCACTCATGATATATCATGTAAATGTAATGTAACTCACTCCCACCACCTCTTTCAGCTGTCCATCAGACAACATATAATCCATCACTGGCAGACACATTTCCAAATTCCTCGGCATGTTGCCATTTGCTCATAGACAACAGCTGATAATTGCATATGGACAAAATGACTTAAATAATAAGATTATTGTTGCAATCACACTGTCAGAGCAACTAGACAGATGAAAAGGGGATGCTATGTACAGACTGAAAGTGTCTGTCATAATTCCCCATATTGTCTATGCTACTAAGCTGCCATTTGCATCTGACATCAGGCTCACTACTTTTATCAACCATATAACCAAAATAAACATTACAGTTAACGTTGCTGATTTATTTGTTTTTTCAGCTCTTTTAACAGCCAGGCTAGATACCAGCAGAGGTCCCTAGGTCCTATTCAACAGTCCACTATTTTGGTTGTGGACCCAGACAAAGGCAACATCCTTAAGGCTTCTGGCAGAAACATGTAAGTTATCTTGAGCTTTAGTTTTATTTATTATGATATTATGAAGGAGAGTGTTGAGTATGAACAGAGACAACCATGTATTTGTTGTACTGTTGTACATCCTGCATTACAACCAGAGCAAAAACTGCCTTTCTCTGATGTTGCAGGTTTTACTTGCCTCATGGAATAACTACAGACAAGGAGAATAATTACTGGGTCACTGATGTGGCTCTTCATCAGGTAAGCTGCAGGTGGTATTCTAGCCTAACTGCGTGTGTTTAATAATAACCGGCTATAAAATCAACTTTAGATGATGATCTATTAATGATGAACTAATCATTTACATATAATTTGTTTACATTTGTAAACTATTTATAAATAACTGTTAAAATTAAAGTCATTTGTAAGAAGTAGGTCTGATGCTTAAGTATTCAGAACAGATTGAGATTCAATAACGGCTCAAATCCATGAACACATAATGCAACAGGAACAATGAAGAGTCCCCCTTCTGTACACTCATCAGGTGTTAAAAGTGAGCAGTGACGACAGTGACAGAACCTTGCTGGCACTGGGAGAGGCTTTCACACCAGGAAGTGACAACTATCACTTCTGCCAGCCCACTGATGTGGCTGTAGATACTGAGACTGGGAACATCTTTGTGTCTGATGGCTATTGCAATGCCAGGATACTGAAGTTCTCTGCTGATGGCAAATACCTGTCTGAGTGGGGTGCAGGTAGGAAGCTGACTCTACACACACACACTCTTGAATGTTTTAAAGCAGGTCTTGTGTAAACAGAAGGAATTTAATTTTGGTTTAATACCAACATTCACAGTTTCACTTCCAGTAAAGCCAAGAAATGAAAATGACTTATGACTTCATGATTTCTGCATGTGTTATTTCAGTCTGTTATGTCCCTATGTATAGGATTTGAAAATATCTCAGTGAATGTAACACATAGACTGCATCAATTAAATATAAAAAGGATATACAATAACACGACAATTAAAGTGACAGTGGCGCTTTTTTCTTTTAAAAAGTAATGTACAACATAATATAAATACACATTGAGGAACTGTTACCTGTCACACCCCTAGACACATACAACACACCTTCTATCTCTCAACAAATATGAGAGGTTATGTTGTGTCTTCCTTTAACACCAAAAACAACATTAACATTAATTAATACAAAGTCAGATGTCAAACCAGTACTTTAGTAACTGGTTTAGTAACCAGTTATTAAAATTAGTGGTTTAGTAAATATGTATGTAGATATGCTAACATTGCCTGGCATGCTAACGTTAAAGCTAGCAAATGCTGATTCAAGCAAAAACAGGCGGTCACCGTCCGTACATTACCTTCCACGTTGTGCACATATCCCTCGATCCAGTTGCTGTAGCCTTTCAGCAAAACAGCCCGGGGAATCTTGCACTCATTAGGGCTTGTGTCCACGTAGTGTTTTTTCTGAGCACCAGCGTCTTTCAATTGTTCCCAATGAGAAGCATGTATGAGAAAAAGCGCTGCACCCAGTGCCTTTTTTTTCAGAGCTCGCCACTCCGAGCGCTTCAAGTTGAAAATCTCTAAACTTTTCAGGAATGCGCTGGTGTCGTCACCGGCGCTTTTTTTAGGCGTCCAATAGATGAGACGGGACTCGTCACCCTGGTAACCCAGAAGATGGAGGAGATGCTTGCTCTTGCTGTGTCTGTCTGTCCAGAGTTGCATGATAGGCCTACAGTATGTCAGACAGAAACTCATAATAGAGACAGAAAAGCCTATTTGTGGGAGCAGATCGATGGACACTGGATGTTGCTGGTGAGTGTGCTTTTATCATACACCCACATCCTCCTTGCTCTATGGCTGTCAGATTGAGCGGTGACAGCGGGGATATCACCATAACTAAGCTCATCCGTACAAAGTATGAGGGCAAGCATCCTCCAGTTGGTGCTCATGGTGAAAAAAAAAAGAAAATCATTTTCTTTCTGAGCGCCAGCATTGAGGGACATAGGCCCAGTGCTCTCCAGTGCCCTGCCAGCACTTTTCTGACAGAAAAAAATGCTACTTGGACACAAGCCCTTATTTGCCCATTTTTCAACTGCATCCACTGTTAATTACAGAAGAGATGAAAGGTTTGTTGTCCATACTCGCACTGGCAAGATGCCTGTTCCATTCGCTCTGTCACTGTTAGGGAACTTTTGGTTTAGGAACGTACCCTCTAGCCACGTTTTGGTTTTTAACATGGGTGCAAGATGAATAAGGGGAATACAAAAATGTTCTACCTTGTGCTACCATGAATTGTGTATTTATGTGTGTATATTGTGATTAGGATTAGATTGTGATTTCCAATGTTGATACTGATAGCAGATTTCCATTTCCAAATTTCCATCTTTTGTTGTGTCATTTCTTTTAGAATTTTGTCAACGTTTATAGTAGGTGGTAAGCTATATTTGCTAACATTGCTGTTTTCTTTATAGACAAACTGATTTATTAATGCGACAATTCAGGAGATTTACACAGCACTGCCACCAATTCACCAGTGGACACAATCTGCACACATTCAGTCATTTTGTCTTATTTTTCTGACTGAAGGCTCGTCAGACAGGAGGAGGCACATACCGTTCCGGATCCCCCACAGCCTGGTGTTCCTTCCTGACAGAGAGGAAGTTTGTGTGGCTGACAGGGAGAATGGACGTATCCAGTGCTTCTCAGCTGAAAGTGGAGAGTTTGTCAAGGAAATAAAGAAAGATGAGTTTGGAGGGGAGGTGTTTGCCATCACCTTCAGTCCTGCTGGAGGTGAGTTCACTGACTGAGTGAAGTCCAGCGACTTCACTGCTTTATTTGTCCTGTTGCTCAGTTATAATGCCAGACTGTGACTATAGCTATTTAAATGTTGTGTTTTATTTTCCCATTAGAGAAATCTTGCATTATTTTCCTTTTCAATCCCACTTCAGTCCTAATGATAAATTAAAGGGGCTCTCCAGCAATTTTACTAATTTCAATTTACTCATCATGGTTAGGACGTACTCAGCCTGTGAAAAGTTGTATGTCATCCAGTGGTCTGGAGTAGTTTTCTTAAGTCTGAGAATATAACCCTGATGATGTCATAATGATGTCAGAAATCCTAGAATACGCCTTTAATAAAATCTTTAATTCAAGAATTCCCTTTACATGGTTTAATCATGAATGCTTAACAATTACTTGTTAACAGTTGTGTGTGTGTGTGTGTGTGTGTGTGTGTGTGTGTGTGTGCATGCATGAAGATGGCTTGATCTTTGCAGTAAATGGGGAATCTCCATATCGCTCAGCTCCACTCAGAGGTTTTGTAATAAATTATTCAACCAAGGATATTTTGGATACCTTCAACCCAGAGAAAAAGGTAAACACACACACACACACACACACACACACACACACACACAGCCTCTCCAAATAAAGAGGAAGAGTACATACACTTGTATCAGGATCACCGCAACCAGCGCAAAGGGGGGAATCCATTAAAACTGTTATATTAATCATTACCACAAGTTTACTGCTGTGAATAAAGAGACCTCATTATTCACAGCATTCATTATTTCTCAGCATTATTTTATTCCTCATCAGGTCAATATTTTTCCATCTGCTCACAAATCTGATTATTATGGGTCATGTCCATTGTCACTCTGAATCTTAACGAGAAGAGTCTGTAGGAGATGACTACTGTGTGTCAGGCTCTTTTAGGCCTGGGCGATTAAAAAGATAGAGATTTGTACCGGCGATAGACACTCAATAGCAATATGAAAATTGTTCGATAGATGGTTTGATAGTTTCACTTCATGCATTAAATGCAAACCACCATGAAAGCACATAACAAATACGCCCTGGCTCATAAACAGCCTATCATATCCCTTGATAATGTAACTGCTACGAGTGACACGCAATCAGCCAAGAGCCAGTCATATTAACAGGTTTTGTTTGTTTGTTTATTTATTTAAGAAGAGACAATGCACATTAATTAACATTGGCACATAGGTCCATCATGTAAATGTGCGAGATTTAGCCATACAGGCTAATTTTCATTTGCAGTCCCTGGCAGGTTGATGGCATATAAAAAACATTAAAATTAAACATACAAACAAGTACAAGTACATAAGCACAAACAGAAGCAAGTGAAGTGTGAAGCAAGAAGTGTGTTGTTCGGTTGTACCATCGACATGTGACACAACAACAGAAACAGTGTTCAGTGAAAAAATGAGTGCAGACGGTGAGGAAATTGTTAATATAAAAGGACAGGTCAGCTTGCCAGTATGTCAGGTTTTTTTGTTTTTTTTAAAACCTGACCGATATTAGAGCACCATTGTGTGTAAACTGTGCAGGAAAACCATCCCAACCATAAGCATAATACAACAAACTTTTTTTATTTATCACCTTAGTGGCTTCCACCCTTGGTATGTGTGTAATTTGTATCAAGGTGACATCATTCCTTTATCCTTAATTACTTTTATTAAATTATTACCTGTGTGCCTTGGTAAATAAAGTGGTTAAATTCAAACTAAGGTGGTTACATTCAGAATAAAGTAGTTAAATCTTTTTTCAATCTTTTTTCTCCTGGTCTTTATTAAAAATAGGTCGTTAAAAATTATCAATAATTATTGATATCGACTGAAATGAAACATTTTATCGTGATCAATTTTTCAGCTATATTACCCAGCCCTAGGCTCTTTTATCAGGTCACTTGCATCAGTCAGTTCACACATGTGACTTTGTTGGTATTAAGTCTTGACCACGTGATGGATATCCAGCTATTACATCCTCTCTCTGGTGGTCATCAAGAATTCATAGAACCTTAGTTACATTCATAACTCATGTTTTGTTGCATGAGAGGCGGGTGAGACTTTGGACGTGCCTGCAAAGTTTGGTTGCTCTAGGTATTGCAGTTTCTGAGATCTAGATACATTTGCCATGATTTAAGGCAGACAAATAATAATCCAAGCGATTCCAAATATTGCTATACTGTATGATTTAGAGATTCTTGACCTAGCTACGGTAAGCCAAGCTGAGCTGAGGTTTTCAAGTTTACCTCCAGTCTGAACTTCTTGCCTACCTTCTAAACCAAACAGACATATATTGTAACCAGACCATTGTGATTAATTGGACACCAGTCTTTTGGGATGGTGGTGAATCATTTTTGTTGCCTAGACTTTTGTATTGAGCTGTATTTTTCTTCATTTGCAGGGGTTTAAAATGCCTCACGACATAGTTGCCAGGGATGGCAGCGTCTTTGTCGGGGATGCAGGAAATAAATCAGTCTTCAAGTTTACCACTGAGAGTAAGCTATGATGAATCTAAATTATTAAATGTTCTCGTGCAGAATCCATCTTAACTTGTGTGTATGCGTTAAGTGAAATTCACTGTTCATTGTCTTCTCCAAGATATTGGTGAGAATACAGAAATCTTTTTATCCATGCAAGTCCTTTTTGTTGTGGCTTTGCAGATGAATTCTCTACCTGTAATTTAACTTTGCAGTGTTGTTAACCTGTATCTACCACTGCATTTAAAAATACCTTGATTTTTTTTTCATTTTAATTTTCAGAGTTACATCGTTCTGTCAAGAAAGCTGGAATCGAGGTTCAAGAACTTGAAGGTGAGTATTGCTGAGTTTAACAGTTTCAGTATATACAGTATATTCATCATGATAATAAAGGTTCTTGCTGTAGCTCAGGGTACAGCCTGTTGCTGCTGATGTTGATATTTGACCTTGACCTGACCTGACCTTGAAATTTGCTTTGCCCATCTGTTTGGTAATTTCGTACTCAGCGCTGTGCGTACAATGCACAGGTGGGATGAGAGGCGCAAATAGTTGGGAGGTTCATTCAAATGAGGCAGTGCAAAGCTGGTTGTTGTTATTTGTTGAATAGACATCTCAGAACCAAGTATGAACATCAAGGTTCAGATCCACAGATTTGTCAACTTTACAGGGTCAGCATGTGTTGATTCTAATATATGTTCTTACTTTGGCAACGCCTAATGGTGGTAGACACTGGGGCTGACGGCAATCCACAAATCTGAATAACATGGCGGGTTGTTTAACAAACATTACTGTATTTTGGAAGGTAACATCCACATATTTGACATCCACAAAATTAACTTGCTTTTTAGTACGAACAAAAAAAATCATGCAGTGACTGTGATGAAAATGGAATGGAAACCCCATTAATCATAACATTTCTCTCTGTGTAGAAATGGAGACGTTTGTCCAAACTAAGGTGAGGCCAGAGCATAACATGTCGAAGACAGCAGCCACCCAAGAGAAGCAAACTGTGGCTGAACAGTCTCGACCACAGGAAGTGGCAGAAGAGGAGGAGAAGAAGAAGAAGAGTGCGGCAAAGCCAAACAGAGAGCAGGGTGTACTCCCAGCCATCATCACCACCCTGCTGCTCATCCCTCTGCTGATGGTCATCTCCATAGGAGTCTTTATCTGCTGGAGAAAAAACAGTATGTATGACAATAAAGCCTTGGGGCAGTGTACAGAAGAGGGTCCAGAAGGTTATGATATTGAAGAACACCAAAAATAAAAAATTAGGCTACATACCTCAAGGTTTATAGGACAAGATTTAAAGGATAGGTTCGCATTTCCTCCTGCCCATACTGGCCGCAAAAAAAGATCCATTTCTGAAGCAGTTTCAGTGAGTTAGACAAATTAAGTGGGTATCTCACGAATGCAGTGTTTGCCTGCTGACCCAAGGCAGTGGTAGTATTAATACAAAGAGAGAATTTTGTTCTAAAAAGACTTTGGAGGATATCCACTTCTCTAACTCAGACTGCTGAAGCCTCACATTAGCATTGGTTGAACTCTGCATATTTATGTGTAAAATGTGTGGCTTTTTCAGTGATGGTATGTTGGCAAGTGTTAAGTTTACAAGTTTGTTTGTCACGTGTGTTTATGTGTGTTTGTAGTTTGGTAAAGGCTGGTTTGTGTAGTGTGCGTTTGGTGGTAGCAGCTATTTCGATAATAGTTTCCGCAGAGTGTTCAAACGCATGGTTGTTTGTGTTTGTGTATCAGCAAGTGTAACCTTGGCATGATGGCTTCTGATTTGGAAGAGTCATTTGTGGGATTTGACCTGCACACAGTTTAGAGGGCTCAAAAAGGAGGACTTAAGCTGTGTCTCAAATCGCATACTCCTGTTAGTACACTTACATGCAGTATACTGTGTACACTACTGACTTGTGTAATGTGTTAATTTTGACAGGGTAGTGTTGTCCCAAATCGAATACTGCTGTTGTGCGCTTACTGGAAATGACGATCGCATTGAGAGAGATTTGACCGCATCTTCTTCTTCTTTTTAATGATGGATTGCAGCCAGGCGGAGCATTATCGCCAACATTTACCGCGATTTGCTCACTTGACTTCAATTCAATTATATTAAAAATGAATGAAAAATGAATGTGCTTTTATTTTAGCCGTAACAATCACAACCGCAGCCGCCATTGTCATACGTTGGTGGTCCCTCCCCTTCCACTACATGGCCAAGATGGCGACTGTTGAGGGTGAGAAGTGTGCAGCGTTCCACACTCAACTTTCTTGCCGTTTTGTGTACACCATAAGGGTACATATAGTACACTGCATTTTGCCATACTTACCAGTGTGAACGCACTTATGCACTTACTTATCACAAGTATGTGATTTGGGACACAGCGCTAATCATGATTGCAGAGCAGGAAGAAGTTGGTTTAAACCAGCTATGCACTACAATTGGTGGAAGACCTCAATTTAGAAAATATTTGGTTAGAGCAGGAGAAAGAAGGAAAGTGCAGATAGAGAAAGCAAGAGAAAACACCAAGAGCAACAAATAGACAAGGAAAGAGCAGAGAGAGAAAATGAGAAAGTGGCCCAAATTGAAGTGGATAAAGTTACAGCAAGCTGAGCCAGCTTTAGATATTAAAGGGAAACTCCGGTATCTTTAAACCTTTTTAAAAGTTTTACAAATTTTGGGGTCGAAATGACTAATACTTAGCATTAGTTTTGGAATTGGTCCAGTAGATCGCCTCCACCGGCATCCGTGAACGGGCTGCAATGTAATCCTTGTGGCCAGTTGTGCCCGTGAAAAGTCTGTCCACTAAAAGTGCTTGTTTTTGCCACTGATGTGCTCAGACTGTTATTCTAAGTGTCTGACAACATTATGGAAAGAATCCCTACAGAGACAGACCGTTTTGTTAAATAGTAAGATTCTTTTTGTTTAACCAGTCTTGTTTAAAAAGTCTCGCTCTGAAATCTCACAACAGGTTGAGTTGTTGCAGGAAGACAACAATATGGAGAATCTTATCTGGATATGTGCAGGAAACAGGAAGAAAAACTAGACTGGTGGCTTAATTCCTATGATACCTGCACTTACCAAAAAATTTGAGATATATGTGGAGTTCTTGATCGTTTTGTTCCGAGCTTTGCTGTCATTACAGCACCATTGACCAATCTGTTTCACAAAGTTACACAATGTCAACAAGCATATCCGATCCTTGGTAAACAATTTGGGGTTTATGTCGCTAGTGTTGACAAAATAGTGGTTTATTCAGACCAGAATCCGTTAGCTTTCCTAGCCAAGTTCTGCCATCAACCTGCCAGGGACGGCAGATGAAAATTAGCCTGTATGGCTAAATCGGGCACACTTACATGATGGACCTAAGTGCTCATGTTAATTATTGTGCATTGTCCCTTCTTAAATAAAATAAACATAAACATGTTCCAACATGCCAATGCTCCGAGTGTTCAGATGGAGCCCGGTGTTGCAGCTGCATAACCTTCAGGTCAAGCACATTTCAGCCAAGACCAATGTGGTAGCTGATGCCCTATCCAAGGTCAATGTTGATAAAATAGTGGTACAAGTTGCTCTAAAACCCTAATTGGGGTTGATGAAATTAAAAGGTAATATCAAGTGAAGACATTAATGTAAGACTTGTAATGTAAAAATTAACATCTGAAAAGATTTTTTTCCTTCATACTGTAGAAGGGGCAGCTTTTACTCTAAATACAAACCATTTCCTAAAACAAATAACAATAAATAATAAAATGCTAAAAACAGTACACACTGCTCTGCCCTGTTTGCTTTGTTGTCTTTTGTACTCTTAATATTTGGCCAGCATTAAGCTAAATATTGTTGAATATTGCTTGTTTGCAGACAGATGTGAGGTGAAAACTGAACCCAGCTCTGTGGGAGGGATCTTGGGAAAAATAAGAGGTAAGTCATTTATGACATTAAAAATAAAATAAGTATTTATATTCTGCTTTTTACCCTCTGTATCCTGTCTTTGACATGGGCAGGGTTCTCATCATACCCTCATTTGTTTGTGACCTGTACACTATACTTAAAATTAGCAAGCCATTGCTTTGTAATATACTTTAAGTTCAAAGCAAACTTTGTTTTTCTATACAAAAGTGGGCCAATGCACCTCAAATGTAACAGGATAATATTGGTGCTGTACTGATCATTACAGGGGTATTGTAAAAAACGAAAACTATATGTAGGCAGACAGAGAGTGGCACAGCTTGTGGAATCAACTAGCAGGCTACACATCTGTAATACAGTATCCATTCCACCACAGAGAAAACAGTATCTGAACATTGATAACCAGTGGTGAAAAGAAACCAAGTACATTTACTGTTGAACTAGGGATGTCTCAAAGTTTTTTGGCCCAGATCCCGATCCACGCCCTTAAATATTGGGTATCTGCCGATATGGAGTCCGATCTGGTACTTATATGTATCTGACACATTAAAATGACAGCTGTAGACTACTTAATCTGACATACAGTACCTTATTTTTCACGTGATCCAAATACAGAGGATCCTTATTCAAAGGTTTTTAAGCTTAAATTATTAATATGATATGAATGAAAGTATGCAACTGAAACTGACGTGACGTGATTTGCTAGACAGAACACAACATGCTGATTTTGATGCAGGTACAATGGAGACTGAACCAATAAGAACAGTTTTCACAGACCTGCCAGTCCGTAAAATACAGAGATGGGATGTCTGGTTTTGTTTAATAGCTAATGAAACAGGAAATGTCAAAATGCATTTACATAACACATTAATTGATCATAGCTTGCAATAAGACAAAATGTAAGTTGGAATGCCCCCCGTTCTGCAGCAGAGAGTGCCACACTATTAAATATGGAGACATGTGGTAAACTTAATTACCTAAAGTCATTTTTTAGAAAATAAACTGGAATAAAGAAAATAATTAAGACAAAAGAGATCTAGGGTGGGTGGAATAAAGTTTCACGCCATTGACATTGGACATCGGGCCCCTTTTACAGAAGACTACAAAACAAGAAGACACCCAAAAATCACACTTAACTCTTCTTGCTCTTTGCCCTGATTACTCTTTTTGCTCTGCTCTTTTTGTTCCCTAATAACTCTTATTCTGTTGACCTTCTGTTTATCTGCCTTGTCTCGGGCAAGCGGGCGAGATCTGCTCTTGGCGCTCTGCTTTTCATGCATGACCAATTGCTTATGCGGGCGGTCCCAGAAGATAACTGCCCGCCCGGAACTCAGCTGCATCCCGAGCCGCACAGAACATGCAGAAGGCACGAACTTTCAAAGCAAGAACTTTCTGAAAGAAGCCTGCTCAACGTCTGTGTTCTAGCCACTTATACTCTTTAATGTATGTATTAAAACAAATAGCCTAATTTATTGCTTCTTTATGGCAGCCACCACAGCATCAGTCATTTTGGAGCAAGTCTCATTGGTCAGTGTGAAGATATCCTTTTCAATTCAGTTTTTTATTTATATAGCGCCATATCATAACAAGGTTATCTCAGGGCACTTTTTCATATAGAGCAGGTCTAAACCAACTCTTTATATTTACAGAGACCCAACAGTTCCCACCATGAGCAAGCACTAGGCGACTGTGGCAAGGAAAAACTCCCTTTTAACAGGTAGAAACCTCAAGCAGAACCAGGCTCTGGGTGGGCGGTCATCTGAAAGAGAACATACAGTAGTACAGTACAGTTCTACAGAGAGTTCTATAGAGATGTAAAGTAGTAGTAAAAATAGCAATATAATAATAGTAAAACAATAATAAGAGAAATAACAATAATAGCAGCAGCGGCTGTTGAGCAGGAACACGGGGGCAGCAGGTGGCCTGCAACCACAGATCCAGACTCTACAGCTCCGGAGGCAGAAATACCTGCAGAAAGCAACAGAAGGAGAGAGAGAGAGAGAGAGGAGAGAAGGCACACAACTACGGGAAAGGGAAGCAGTTGAGTTAGTAACAAGCATTGATGGGATATGAGGGCGTACAGATGGAGAGGGAGAGGAGGAGAGAGGAGCTCAGTGTATCATAGGAAGTCTCCCGGTAGTCTAGGCCTATAGCAGCATAACTAAGGGGTGGCTCAGGGGTCACCTGAGTCAGCCCTACTATAAGCTTTATCAAAGAGGAAAGTCTTAAGCCTACTCTTAAATGTGAGGAGGGTGTCTGCCTCCCGTACACAAACTGGGAGCTGGTTCCACAGGAGAGGAGCTTGATAGCTGAAGGCTCTGGCTCCCATTCTACTTTTGGAGACTCTAGGAACCACAAGGAACCCTGCATTCTGGGAGCGCAGTGCTCTAGTGGGGTAATAGGGTACTATGAGCTCTTTAAGATATGATGGTGCCTGACCATTAAGGGCTTTGAAGGTGAGGAGAGCTAATATTGGAGAAATATGATCCCTTTTCCTGGTTCTTGTCAGTAAGCGTGCCGCAGCATTCTGGATCAGCTGGAGAGTCTTAAGGGACTTATTGGGGCAGCCTGATAATAGGGAGTTGCAGTAATCCAGCCTAGATGTAACAAATGCATGGACTAGTTTTCTGCATCTTTTTGAGACAGGATGGGCCTGATTTTTGCAATGTTAAATCCTCAAATAGCTTATTGTTGTGTAGAAAGTCACACAACTGACTGCTTTCTCAGGGATCTTAGAGAGAAAAGGAGGGTTAGATATAGGTCTAGAATTTGACAAAACCCCTGGATCAAGAGTGGGCTTTTCAAGAAGAGGTTTAATTACAGCTACTTTAAAGGACTGTGGCACATAGCCTTTTAATAAGGACAGATTGATCATATCCAGTAAAGAAGTGCTAGCTAAGGGTAAAACTTCTTTAAGCAGCCTAGTTGGGACGGGGTCTAAGAGACACATTGATGGCTTAGATGAAGAAATCATTGAAGTTAGTTGATTAAGACTGATGGGAGAAAAACAGTCTAAATGTATATCAGGTTTTACAGTTGTTTCTAAGATTCCTGTGTTTGAAGAAAAGTCACTGAATTTTGTCTCCAATAGTTAGAATTTTATCATTAAAGAAGCAAGAATGAAGTCATTACTACTGAGGTCTATAGGAACACATGGCTCAACAGAGCTGTGACTCTCTGTCAGCCTGGCTACAGTGCTGAACAGAAACCTGGGGTTGTTCTTATTTTCCTCTATTAATGATGAGTAGTAGGCTGCTCTAGAATTACGGAGGGCCTTCCTATAAATTTTAAGACTATCTTGCCAGACTAAACGTGATTCTTCCAGATTGGTGAATCGCCATTTCCTTTCAAGTTTTCCCGATGTTTGCTTTAATGTACGGGTTTGGGGGTCATACCATGGAGCTAACCTCCTCTGTTTTATTATCTTCTTTTTTAGAGGGGTGATAGAGTCGAGTGTCATTCGCAGTGTGCCTGCAGCACTATCAACAAGATGATCAATTTGGGAGGGACTAAAGTTAGCATAGGAGTCATCTGTTATATTGAGATATGGCATTGAATTAAATGCAGATGGAATCACTTCCTTAAATTTAGCTACAGCACTATCAAATAGGCATCTAGTGTAGGAATGTTTACCTAATGGTGTGTAGTCCAGTAATAGGAATTCAAAAGTTATTAAATAATGGTCTGATGTTAGATGTTCAATTTCTATGCCATAGACAAGAACAAGGTCGAGGGTGTGGTTAAAACAGTGAGTGTGTTTATGTACACTCTGACAGAAACCAATCGAATCTAATAATCACTCTTCCTGTCCTCTGTTGAAAGGAGTACTGCATAGATGGCTGGTTTTGTTCTAAAAATCTTCCCATCGTGTCATAAGAGGTGTTCAACCTTGTGACAGCGTCCATGATCAAACTGTGTTTTGGTAGCTGGAGCAGGTCTTGTTTGTGTTTTAGTTGGTGGCTGGCTGTGGTGCTGCAAGTCCAGCCACAACATTCATATTGGATGCATTGTCTGTTACAGTAACGGGATTTTTCGATCCAATCTCCATTCAGTAACAGCCTCCTTTTGTAACCCTGCAATGTTCTCTCCTGTGTGGCTGTCATGCATCGCTCTTGTTTGTAGCACATACAAGTCCAAGCGTCACATGTCAAAGTGACTCTATCTAGCAGTCAGGGTTTAAACACAGCACAAAATGAACCACTGCCACGAATCTATGCATTAAAAATTGATAGTGTTTTTGAGAATCAATACAGTATCACAAAACATAATATCGCGCCACTCAAGTGTATCGATAATTCTTACAGCCTTAATGCAGATCCATTCAGATATGCCTGCATCAACCCTGATACCAGTCCTTAGGATCTGCTCAGGACAACTCTAACTTAAACTACCAAATAGTGTAAAGTAATTCAAATTGGCTCCACATTGAGCAAATTCACTATAACAAGTAATCATAATATTCCAATAATATAACATTATAAGGGGTCATTTAGCGTAATGAGTGAAATGATGGGAATACTTTTAATACTTTAAGTGCATTTTGCTGATAATACTAAAGACAATTTTGGAATCCAAGACATTTATTTTTAGTGAAGTAAGTCTGTAATGTCACAGAATCCCCACAGGATAGATAACATGACGGAGGAAGTGTTGCTCATTACATTTTAGAGTTATTTTCATATTGACCCTGATTTTACATAGGGTCAATATGAATATTCAAATGTAAATCATCTTTGAGAAGGAAACATTTGTAAAAACTGTGTAATCATCATGTTAGTGACACATTATGTTCTCCTCTCTGGTGTTTTCCCTCTGGCCAGGTAAAGCAGTGGGCAGTCTGAACCTGGGGAACTTCTTTGCATCCCATAAGGGTTACAGTCGTCAGGGCTTTGACCAGCTGAGTACTGAAGGCAGCGACCAGGAGAGGAACGATGAGGACAGCAGCGACTCAGAGAATGAGGAGTACTCTGCTCTGCCGCCTCCTCAATCCTCCTCTTAGATGCTGTGGGGCCAGCCACCAACCTTCTGCTTACATTGCCAAGATGTATGTTATTCATCATGTGTATAACTGTTGTGTTAGCTGCCAATCTTATTGTTTATATATTTTAAAATATATTGTATATAAAAATAATTTGGAAGAATTTAGACAATTTATTTAATTTACCCGTGGTCTTGAATATAGCCTTGGTGACCCGATTCACACATGTCACCATAAAATATTTGTTTTCCCCAATCAATCAAACTTGCGTTTAGTGAAATGAAATTATTAGCACAATTTCCATGACAAATGAGATATCTGGTGTCAGATTCAGACACAAGAACAAATCTGCCAATGGGCTGAGATAATTCTACTTTTTGTTTGTGCAGTTTCCCTTTCTTGAAATGAGTATCATAGAACAAAATTCTATGAAATTCTTGAAATAAGTTGTTTTGTTTTGGAAACAGGTAAAACAAATTTAAGCCCACTGCTGGATTTTTATTTTAACTCATAAGAAAATAAACCAAACATCACTGAATGGCTTTTTTAGATGGGGAATTTCTATGACTCAAATGTGGTCAAGTATTTCACATTTGGTCAATTGATGTTGGTATTCATTTGTACTCAAAGCGACCTGTTTGAAAACCTTAAGGGCTCTGTTTTCATGGCGGCGCTATGACCAGCACAAATTGTGCTGCGACAGTTTGGTATTTTCCTGACTAGGACATTCGCTTTGCCCATTGCACAGGTGGGAGGAGAGGTGCAAACACGTGGAAGCGCAGAAAGTCCTTGGTATTTTGGGAGAAGTTGGGTCACCACTCTGTTTCTGGAGCAAAGTCAATCCACTGCCAATTTGTTGATTCTGTCAACAAGAGCAAACTAAAAACTTGGAGAGAATGTTGTAGAGTGGAGACGCCAGAATAACGGGGCACATAAATCCAGTGCATCACCTCCTTTCCAAGTTTTTAGCAAAAGTGGCATTTTATACGATATGATGTGACCATATACATCCTGAGATACAGTAGAATTATAACTGAAATAGCATTGGAATGATGTGATCCTGTAAATGGCTTCACCAAACAATTGTTTAGTTATTTCTTTCTATTGTTATTGTAGTAATTATCTGTAAAAACCCACACCATCTGCCTTTACTTGCAGATTTGTATGCTGTGTGTTCACATCGTGCTGCTCTGCACCTTCCAGACAACAATATAATTTCCTGGAGAAGCACTCAGTTTGATGAGCTATGGTTATCATAACTCACTGTCTGTCGTTGGCTGAGCTGTTTCAGAGCGATGAGACTAGTGGTGTGATTGTGTTTTTCCACTGCTTCACATACATGCACCAAAATAGTAGGTGAGCTTCGAGACGGCCACACAGAACTACCACTTGCTGGTCACTGTGCTTGCGCCATTAAAATAGGGCCCTAAGAAAGAAACTGAAAACTGTCACCTGTTTAGTGGTTGGCTGTTTATTTTGCTGTTCGGTGTTTTGATTCTGTTGAGTCAGAACTGGACTTAAACACTGTTTTGTCATGACATTTCAGTATCTGAGTAAGAATTTCATTAAGCAGGATTAGTTACTGAAATTCTGCAATTTTATTGTGATTTTAACAGCACTGATATAGTATACAGTATATACAGTTTAGTTTTATTGGAAAAGTGCATCCTTCCTTGCCTAAATCTCTTCCATGTAGCGATGTTACACACATAGCATTATTTTAACATAATTGTTTGGTCCATGTTTCAGTTCAGTAACATGTCACTTGTAATGTTGTGCCTTTTTACATCTGTGTTTTGCCTTTCTTTAGCACCTGCCATTACAAAATGTAACGGGATGAAAAGAGCTGCTGCTAGTAGAGCTTGTACTATATTGATTTCTCTTTCATTCAAGTGAACGGAAAATGGATATTATTACATATATATGTATATTTATGTGTGTGTGTGTGTGTGTGTGTGTGCGTGTGTGTGCGCGTGCGTTTGTACGTGTGTACAATGCCAATCAAACATTGTTCAACAGCCAAGTCTCAAGCACTGTAACTCACCAACTTCAGACAAAATAAAGAAACAGCATGAATTGAGAAACGGTTGCTAGGTACACCTTACATGTTGTAAAGCATCAGTCTGTTTGCAAGTTTTTATCTCCTTACCTACAAATCAAATATATATGCTTTATATTTTTGCTCTCCATTTTGAGGTGCATGCAGTACTTTCAAAACTTACTTGAGCAGTGTATGTTATTGTTGTTTGGTAATGCACTTTAAGTGTAGAGTTATTTGAAAAGTCTGCACTGTATCACCTAATGTTGTAGGGCTGCAACTAGCAATTATTTTTATTATTGATTAATCTGGCAGTTTCTCGATTACTTGATCAAATGTCTTGTTTTGTCCAACCAGCAGCCCAAACCCAAAGATACTAATGACTATCAGACGACAGAAAAAACTAGCAAATATTCACATTTAAGAAGCTGGAAGCTTTGATTTAAAAAATTAGTTGTACATTAATTTCCTTTTGTTTGTAGCAAAGAGACTAAAACATGCAAAACAGCTGGTATGGACCTTTAAATGTTTGTCTTCATTAGGGCTGTCCTCAAGTGCATTTCAGTGGATCAGCAGTGTAATTAAGTAACCTTTTGTTTATTGTGAACCGTTGTGCACAGGTACAGCAGCTGTTACAAAGTGGAATAACTGCTAAATGTACACCATAGCGAGTGGGTTAAACAAGGACAACCCACAAAGCAACTGTAATATGAAGGACAATATTAATATTGGATTTGTCACAGTGGAAATTGTTTTCTTCTTAACCACTAATTAGGTATCTAGATCAGCAAGATCAAGGCAACATTAAATCTCAATAAACATTCCTCAGTTCATTCTCACGTTTTCTGTACTTCGTACATTGCTTGAGATTTAACTAAATTAAAAATTATTAACTGATCACATTTTTGATCAATTACTGATTACTAATTTATGAGTAGAATGAATGGAAAACTGAGAGTATGTTAGGAAACATGTTCACTCAAACCCACAGCACAGGTCATAGGTTGTCAATAAAAGTAAGTAAGATGCAACAATCAAGCATATGAGTAGCTTGAATAACAATGCAACAATGAATGTCCATCAATAAAAGCTAGTTCACACACCTCATACAAATACACAGATGCATAGGAAGCACAAAAATGGTGGGATGAAGAGTATGTTTGTCCAATCAGAATATTCAGTTTCATTCTGTATTCTCAGGTTTAATTTAATTTGCTCAATCTTTCATTCCCTGTACTTCAATTTCATCCTGTATTCTCAGACCTTCATCAAATATTTCTGTTTCTGTCCATATCCAGTCTGTCCAGTTTGCCGTAAAGTTTAAATGAATGATTTCCTTAATGGCATGTCATAGAAATTGCATTTCCGATGTTGCAGTGGGCTATCTGATATTTATTGTGACACACTGATTTTGCTGCAAGAGTACTATTTTCAGTAACTATGTTATTTGTGTAATAAAGTGTTTGCAAAGCATCACAGTGTCACAGAGATTGTGAGATCAGACCACTCAGGCAGTTGGTTGGATGACCAATAATAATGTTTTACAACAGTCTGTGACATCAGTCTGTAAAGTGTATTTGTTAGAATCAGCCTTCAGAGTTCCAAACACTCTAAGCCTACACTATACTACTGTATAGGTGTTAAGCGGCCAGTATGCTTCTTCAGAAGTGCTTGTGGGATGGCCTTTACGACAACGGAATGGGGGGGTCTCACTCCACGTGCAAGTGTGACTGTTCATAAAAACTATAAACACATTTGATTTCCGACATGGTTAGACAACACATCAAACAAACTAGTTCTGATCAAGCATAACCGGACCCTTTGTCTGTGTAGTGGCTGCAGCAATCTCAGTGTAAATCCAGGTCACAGAATGGAGTCATTGACTTGGGAGGTAAACACTCGGTGGCACAGTCTGCTGAGCAGTTATGAAAGTATTTGCCTTCATTGTGTATATACTTAAATAATGTGATCAACATACACATCCGTTACTAATGAAACCCTGACAATTTTGCACCATGTGTACTTCAACCCAAAAACTAGAGGAAGGAAAATGGACTGGAGTGGAGTTTGTGGTCTAGGAAGCAAATATACTTTCCAGCATTATTAGTATGCATCAAAATATTTAGGTTTCATATATAGACAAAATAATTGCCAAAGAGTGTTCCTTTTTGTTGACAAAGTTTAGGTGGCACTTGATCTGGGTTTTTTACATTTCAATATGGTCGCTTCCCTGTGCTTTTCTATGCCACCTTCCAGGACTGTCTCCCACGCAGTGGATGATACTGTCCCCAACAGGGCTTGGTGGGATACTTAAGGCCACTAAGGAGACACTGCATGGGTTGTCCACGTTCAGAATAAAAGGGTGCAGGCAGCATTTGATCATCTTGTTGATAGTGCTGCAGGCACACTGCGAATGACACTCGACTCTATTGCCCCTCTAAAAAAGAAGATAATAAAACAGAGGAGGTTAGCTCCATGGTATAACCCCCAAACCCGCAAATTAAAGCAAACATCGTGAAAACTTGAAAGGAAATGGTGATTCACCAATCTAGAAGAATCACGTTTAGCCTGGCAAGATAGTCTTAAAATCTATAGGAAGGCCCTCCGTAATGCTAGAGCAGCCTACTACTCATCATTAATAGAGGAAAATAAGAACAACCCCAGGTTTCTGTTCAGCACTGTAGCCAGGCTGACAGAGAGTCACAGCTCTGTTGAGCCATGTGTTCCTATAGATCTCAGTAGTAACGACTTCATGAGCTTTTTTAATGATAAAGCCAGGAATCTTCGAAACAACTGTAAAACCTGATGTACATTTAGACGTCACCGCCATAATTTCCGCCCCCTGAAACCCTGCTCCGTCCAATCAAATCGCGCCACGTCATTGTTATGTTTCCCGCTCTTTTTTTTTTTTTTTTTTAATTAGGGTCCCTCCTTATGCCCCTCCTCTCATCCGTCCCCCCTTCTCAACCCATTTATTAACCCCCATTTAACCGTTACATTTAAAACAGATTTGGACTTGTTGGAGAGAAGGAGAGACAGAAACAAACAAACATGGAAGACTCTAAAATGTCTAAGACAAGACCTGCTTTGGCGCACATTAGCGAGATGCCCGTTACAATCTATCAAGAATTAACCTCACTAACAGATGCTCCGAAGAAACGCATCATCTATTTGAGTAGAACTCAGGTGCCTCCGCCCGAGACTCTGCAAGAATGGCCTTTAGAACCCTATGGTCTACGCGGGGTCTGGGGCTATGTGTTCAAGTACGAAACTGGTGATCTTTGTTTTTATCAGCTGGATGAAGGTGAAACGTTGGGGCCTGTGACCGCCATAGCAACGCTGACTTCCAACGACTGGGGAGTGCTGAAACTGGTGATGCATCATCTCCGGGGGAGTAAGTAGACGATGGATGAAGAGCAAACCGTCGCTACACCCGCTAAACGCGCAAGATTGGAATCTTTCGACACAGAGGATGAGGAAGCTCAGAGAAAAATTGTTACCTGCGCTGTATGGCAGACGAAAACTTCACCCTCTGGTCGATGGTTCTTCCGCGTCAGCTTCTGCAGGTCCAGGGAAAAGGAAGCTGTAGAGCATTTCGTCTCGGAGTGTTTTAATTCTGATTGTGGGGTATTTCGGACATTTTTAGACCTGCCGGTCGCTGCTTGGTCTGAAAAGATGGAAGAAGAAGCTGAAAGATTCACCTCTCTCTTTCGCAGCTGTCGCAACTGGAGGAACGCTCTAGTCACAAAGAAAGCTATGATCTTTTAGACCACGCCTCCACCACACCTCTACAACCTTAACCACGCCTCCACAACCCTAACCACGCAATATAAGGAGTACCCGTTGGGGGGAATGGTCCGACACAGTCAGACATCGAGCAACAGGAGAAAAAGATAAGAGCACCGGACAGAACCTGCGCCAGACCAGTCTAACAACCTTTTGGGAGCGAGAACCTTCGCCGAATCCCCGTCCGTCGCGTGACTCTTCCGACGATGACGGGCTGACTTATGATTGCCCCAAGCCCGTTTGTATGAGGATGGTGAAGAAGCCTCCGACAGAGCCTTCTCTGAATCCACCCTCTCCGGATGAGTGTGACTCGCCCGACGGTTCCCCCGGCGGTTCCCCCGACTCAGACGATACGGACAACGGATTTGATGAGTCCCAGGCGCCTGACTCTCCCACACCTCCGTCGATGCCTCCTCCCTCTCCTGCATCTCCTCCGGGAGAAGGAAGATGAAGTCGATGGATGGGTGTCCTCCATGTTCATCAACGCTGTAAAAATCGCCATGCTCCATCTGCTCAACATTACTCTGGGCAACTACTGGAAAGACACCTGCCACGGCTGTCTGACCAACCACCCCAGCCAGAGACAACACGAGTGTTTGGAAGTACTGGAGGATGATTTTTACTCGATCCACTTTTACCGGCTGATGCAAAGACGCTTTTACACGAACTGAAATCTACGAAGAAAATTTACGACGTTATCCATGACATGTACGAAAACCTGATCGGGGAGGATGTGGTGAAAATAGGCCAGCTTCGAGTGATGGACTGTTGGAACAAAGATCAATAAAATGGGTAATTACTAGATAAAATGTGTTAGTTATGTAGAGGAATGCGATGTTGTTTGTCAGTTAATAGATCTTTTGGAATGGACCATTAAAAACAGAGTTTTAATGCGCAGCAAGATGGACAGTTTTATCAGAGATGTGGAAATCGGACAACTGGAAAACATTTCTGTTCAAGTACGAACCCATGCTTCATCCTGGGAAATGATTGTACAGCGCACCCTGTGTATAAGTGAATCTTGTTTGTCAGACACCTTTGGAAAAATTGTGACAGAATGGAGTAAAGATACAGCCGATATAAAAGTTTGTCATTTGTTAACCCTGTATGCCTTGTTTGTCGATTTTGCATGTTTCTATCTGCAAAACAACGTGTCTGTGAATATCGCGACTGAATTGAAAAGATTACACTATACTATTCACAGTGCTCTAGATCGTTCTATATTAGACCAAACCTTAAAGATGTTAAAATGTTAGTTTTGTCTTTTTTTTAAATTAGTGTTATGCTTGTGTTTGGTAATAAAAATGCATACCCTATACAATGTATTGTTTTTTTAAATTTGTAATCAATAGATTAATAAAAAACAGAATAAAGAAGCACCCTCGCGTCTGTGTTTTTCAGAAGTTCAAATATATGTCATTCTGAATGGCTAATATTTACATTAAGCAATACCTTTTATGTAGAAATCCTAAATAGATTCAGTATTATGGCCTATGTTGGCAGGCAATTACAATCAGAAACGCAAGAAAAACACACTTACTGTAATATATTAATATATTTATTAATGTCATAAATTGTACACAAGGAAAAGGATATATTTCTCTTTCTCTCTCTTACACACATACAGGGTTTGTTTTGATGATAAGAGGAGAGGTTGGAGAGCTGATTTCCTTTGAAAGTTAAATCCTTGTGTTTTTTCCAGTAGCCTCAGACTTTTTCCTCAGTACGCTGCTCTTGTTTTCCGTTGGAACAATTAATAAGAATGCTCCTGTTTGGCATTTCTGATTGGCTGTTATCTAGCCTAATTATAGTTTGAATGTCACATTTCTAACCATTTGTTTAACAATATAATTTCTATTCATATGGCTTTTTTGCTCCCTGGGAAACTAATGATGATGATATTCCAACTGTCCAGTTAAACTCAAATCTGTTATTTGGCATTCATTGACATTCTTTTATAAAGATATAACACAGAATAATAATCAACATTAATATATTCAGGGAAGACAATTTGCCTACATTTTATTTGATGGGGGGCGGAAAGGGACCTGGATAATGGTAAGGGGGGCGCTGGCCCAAAAAAGGTTGAGAACCACTGCCCTAAACCATGAATACAGATTGACAGAGTATCTCTTTACTGTCAGAGATCCAAAGCAGAGACAGATCCTGACCAAATACAGACTCAGTGACCACTGTCTAGCCATAGAGAGAGGACGACACAAGAAGTCCTGGCTACCAACAGAGGGAAGTCTGTGGTCACTGCACGACAGGTGAGGTAGAGACAGAGATGCACTTCCTCTTAAAATGTGACAGATACAGTCATATCAGAGTAGAATACTTTAAGGAATTTAATTTGTTAATCCAAAACTTCACAGATCTCAATGACAGTGAAAAGCAACAGATTGTATTAGGAGAAGGACCTGCAGCAGACTTAGCTGCACAATATGTGACCGCATGTCACAAACTCAGGGACACATAATAAAACATCACTGAATATGACAAATAAATATCTTGACATGGGCTATCACACACACACACACACACGTCAACACCAACATCAACGCACACATACACACACACAAAACCTGTGTAAATAAGTTCTGATATTGTCTTGATTTCATGAATTGCTTTTTATTTTTAATTCTCACTATTACATGATGCTTTGGCAATATTGTCTTTGGTAGACCAACATCAACACACGCATACACACACACACACACACGTCAACACCAACATCAACACACACATACACACACACAAAACCTGTGTAAATAAGTTCTGATATTGTCTTGATTTCATGAATTGCTTTTTATTTTTAATTCTCACTATTACATGATGCTTTGGCAATATTGTCTTTGGTAGACCAACATCAACACACGCATACACACACACACACACACGTCAACACCAACATCAACACACACATACACACACACAAAACCTGTGTAAATAAGTTCTGATATTGTCTTGATTTCATGAATTGCTTTTTATTTTTAATTCTCACTATTACATGATGCTTTGGCAATATTGTCTTTGGTAGACCAACATCAACACACGCATACACACACACACACACACGTCAACACCAACATCAACACACACATACACACACACAAAACCTGTGTAAATAAGTTCTGATATTGTCTTGATTTCATGAATTGCTTTTTATTTTTAATTCTCACTATTACATGATGCTTTGGCAATATTGTCTTTGGTAGACCAACATCAACACACGCATACACACACACACACACACGTCAACACCAACATCAACACACACATACACACACACAAAACCTGTGTAAATAAGTTCTGATATTGTCTTGATTTCATGAATTGCTTTTTATTTTTAATTCTCACTATTACATGATGCTTTGGCAATATTGTCTTTGGTAGACCAACATCAACACACGCATACACACACACACACACACATCAACATCAACACACACACACACACACCAACATCAACACACACACACACACACACCAACATCAACACACACACACACACACACACACACCAACATCAACACACACACACACACACATCAACATCAACACACACACACACACACATCAACATCAACACACACAACAATAGAATTTAGAATTTAGAACTAAGCTTTGGCTTTGATCTCCTGGTACTTTGATGCCTTTGATGTGTGATGTCATCGTGAGAACTCTATATAACAAGACCTTCATCTCAATTTGGTCATTTACTTTATAGTAACATTCAGAGTAAGAAGACAAGTGTTCTACTATCATGTGTTTGAAATATATTTGGAAACATTTGACCGCAAAAATATGTTCCTCATTTTCAAGTTCGTCCTCAGAAAGCACAAATGAAGAGAACAAGGAGTTTCCGATAAAGAAGTGCGATATAATCTCCAGCATGTCCACCCACTACAGGGTATTGGACTTCAGTGGAGAGGGAGGATTCGGCAGCGTTGTCAAGAGTGTCAGTTTAACAACGAACAAGTTGGTGGCAATTAAGATCCACAAAGATATTCCAGATGTGTTAATTCGACATGAAGTGAAAATGCTGAAAGCGGTCAGGGCTCTTGACCCTGAGAAAAAGAACATCGTTGAATTCCTGGACTATTTCAGGTTCAACAGCTTCTCTTGCCTGGCCTTCGAGATGCTGGACAAGAGCCTTTGCGACCTGATAGACGAGAGGGAAGGCATGCCATTTAATCTTAATGAAATTCGCCCTGTGACCCACCAGCTACTCGTAGCATTTGAAGCTCTGAAGGGTATTGGGATCCTTCACACAGACTTGAAACCTGACAACGTAATGCTTGTCAATCACAAGGATCAGCCCTTCAAAATTAAACTAATCGACTTTGGCCTGGCCTGTCCAGTGAGTAAAGTGCGTGTTGGTATGATAATGCAGCCTACAGAATACAGGGCTCCAGAGGTGACCTTGGGACTCCCCTTGTCCGAAGCCATTGATATGTGGGGAGTGGGATGTGTCATGTTGTTCCTGTACTTTAGTGCCAACATCTTCACTGGAGAATGTTCATATCATAGGATGAAAGCTATGGTGCACATGCTGGGTCAGCCAGAGGACCACGTTCTGAGTGCTGGACTAAACACCTTGAAGTATTTCAGCAGAGAGGAGGGCTCCATCAGTCCAAGGTGGAGACTAAAATCACCAGAGGAGTACCTGGAGGCAACCGGTGTTACCCCCAAAGTTGAATGGAAGTTTTTCGACATAGCCAGGAATTTGGAGGATGCAGTACATACATACCCAGAGAAAAGCGACACTCTTGATGCTCTTGAGTATGAAGATAGGATGGTATTTTTAAGCCTCCTAAAATCGTTTCTAAATACGGATGCTGGATGTAGAATCACACCCACGAAAGCCCTAAAACACCATTTTATGACAATGGTTCACCTGGTCGATGAAGTGGACACCAGCTCATATGCAGATGAGTCCTTTAAGTTAATGACCTTTCAAAATTTTGATGAATCAGATGATTCTCTCTCCAACACTGAAACAAACACGCAGCTCAGAGATGACCAGGCTTCTGACTCAAGTCATGGAGTCTCAGGCACCGCTGGCTCAACTGATGGAGCTGCAGCCTCCATTTCTTCAAATGACGGAGCTGCAGCTGCCATTACACCTGCTGATGTGGATGACGTTAAGAAGAAGAAGAATGTGTTTCAAAGGACCTGCAAATTCTTCCGCAGATTGAGGACGAGAGTGGTTTCCATCTTTAACTGCCGAAAGATCTAATCCACATTTACTACAAAAATTAGAACAATTACACCAAAAATTGGACTATAGTTAGACCCAGACGTACAGTTATACATCATTCTCCACCATATGTCCTATCTGGATGACTTAATTTAGGGAGGCACAGTGGTGCAGTGGTTAGCACTGTCACCTCACAGCACGAGTGTTCTGTATGAAGGTATTTTTGGAGCAAAACAACTGAGCACCTGTGACAGTGGAATTTGTAGTTGTAGAAAATAGTCACACATGTGTAACAGTAAACTTGAAGTCACAGAGAAAAAAGGTTTGCTACTTTGTAAAGCATTTTTTACAACTACAAATTCCACTGTCACAGGTGCTCAGTTGTTTTGCTCCAGAAATACCTTCATAGTTCTGGGCCTTTTTCTGTGTGGAGTTTTTCCATCTTCTCCCTGTGTCATCGGTTTTCTCCGGGTGCTCCGGTGTCATGGTCCACGAAGGACTCTTGTTTGGACTCTTGTTTGGACTCTTGTTTGGTCTTGTTTCCTGTTTTATTTTGTAAATCCCTGGTCTTGTGTTCATGTGTTATTTACTTCCTGTCATTGTTCAGGATCCGGTTTCTTCCCACAATTCAAAAATATTTGATCATAAGTAATTTGTAAACTGTGTTTAATAAAAATGGCAAAATAAAAATGTAAATGTATGATATGATCATTATTTTTATTGAGCATTTAGGAGAAATTAAGAATGCTTGCAAAGTCATTTATGAAGTAACACATTTAAACTCCATGTTTAAGTTGTAATCTGACCAGACTTCTTGGCTTCTACAGATTTGCAGTGAACAGGAGTAATGTTGAAATAATGTGTAACTTTGAGTGCTGAGGCAAGGTGTAACATGCACAACAGCCAAAGTTGCACTGCAGCAAGGTTTAGCATCATTACTTTCTCCACGGGAAAATAATCTTAAACCTGATGGTAAAGTTTTATTATGGCTATTAAAAAGAACAACTATCAGATTTTCATATGTCCTAAGAAATTCTGCTGGATCCTACTCTGGAACCTACGGGGCAATATAAATAAAGTTTTAGAAAGCAACTATTTCTAACTGTATTGATCCTAAAATATTTATAAGCTATGCTAAGGCTAATTGAGATACCTGTGTTGTTTGTGTTTGAAGAAATAATATTTTATATTTAGAATTACCAAATGTTAATGGTCATTAAAAAACACTTTGAGGAAATGTAATATAGTGATACTGCTAAGTTAGTTATAATGGATGAGTGATACTCATCCAATCATGTTGAATACAACTTGTTGGTTATTATCCATGGATGTATGATGTATGATGGAGGAGAATGTATTACGGTATTATCCCTTACTTACCTGAGGACAGCAAAAGGCATTGTACGTAGGGCAGGCAAACAATGTCTTAAGAAAAAAGGAAGGGAAAAAAAGGATGAATAATAGATACATTTTTAAAAAATGTATGTTTCTAAACTTGAGCCCAAACAGGCAAAAGAACAAAGAGACTTCAAGTCAGATGTTGGAGCCTGATTCACATGAAGGCATCACAGCTGATTATGTCGTCAAGGGCAAGCAAACTGCTCCATCCTAGACTTAAAAGTGAAATAAAGAGAAATCAAGCATGTCAGGTTTTATAGAGAATTATACTGATACAACGGAGGATCTGACTGGGTGGATGTGAGGCCAAGTTAATCAGCAGTGACAAACACTACAACCACAGTTGCTCATGACTTCCATCTACCAGTAAGTACAAACCTAAAAATGAGATGCACACTACAGTCTTTTTCAGAGGCAACTCTACAATTGGACAGGTTTCTGACATTTTTTTAAATTTTTCAATACATGGTAAAAAAAGAAAAAAAGGGATTAATATACAGAACTGTAAACATAAACGCATGTTTTCTTTTAAAGTAAAATGACACAATTAACGGCACAAAAAAGATAATGGTTAATCTCTTTCAGTTTTTAAAAGTGTGACACAGAGGGAATGATTGATAAGCAATATTGCTTATTGCCTGGATACCACAGAAGGGGATACACACTGAATCAGAATCAGAATGCCTCAACATGTAATGGAGACATTGGTGATGTGTTGTCATCGTGTTTTTACATTTAAGTTAATCTGTCACATAACTTATTATGATTCCTCCGCAGCGTTATCCGTGGATTAGTATGGAATATAAATGAAAAGTACCTGCTTATTTAGCCTGTGTTAATATTTTCCAGGTATCCCTTCTCAGTGGACCAAGACGTCCCACAGACGGACTGGGAGGTCTACCTCAGAGAAACCGCTAATGCCATCGTCAGCCAGCAGAGCCCTCAGAGGTAGGACAGGCAAAGAGAGAGAGAAGAGGTTTAGTTGGTTCTGATAGCGACTAAAGAAAGTAAATCAGACTAGTGGGGATAATTTAATTCTGAATCCCTGTCTCTGTTCCAGGTTGTTGGAGGTTAGAGCCAGGCTGTACGATCTGCTGACTCTTGATAGTCTTGAGGTGTGTAGCTTTATGCCACGGATTGTTGCCCAAAACCTCAGCACTGTACACAGTTTTTTAGACCTTAAACTGTTGCTCTAGTGGTTTTGTATTAAAGATTTACTGCAAGGACAAGAGATGTTTTCCTAAAAACCTACATCAGAGAAATTTTAAATTGTTTTGTTTACACAGAAACCTCATTCGCCATCTGGAATCATAATGAGCTTGACAAGAGTGGCCATTGGGTGTTATATGTGGTGGAAATTGTGTATTTCCTTTGGAGAAGTGAGCAAATAAAATGAAGATTCAACAAGCCGTTGTCTTTTGTATATTTAATTAAGAAAAGAATGAAGCAATCAGATGAAATGGTAAATAAGAATAAAAGAGGTAAATGAAAGGAGGGTGCAGGCGAGCACACAGAGTCAATCCAATTCAGCTGAAGGACAGAGATCATACACCAAAATGCATATGAAGCGTCTGACCAAGAAGGGAAGATGCTGTCACATACTTATAACCTCACAATACACAGACAGACATATCAGAGTACAGAATCACCTCTAACAAAGATAATCTGTCTCCAGCTAAGTTTCCCTGCCCAAGGCTGGAAACCCAGGGCAGACTGTTCCCCAGACTGCAGCTGTCTTTTCCCCTGACTACAAACAATCTGTCCTCCAGCCACAACACCCAACCAAGATACCAATGTACCTTACGACAGAGATGACCCGAGACAGAAATTATCTAAGTATGTAGAATTAAGACTGATTAACAGGAAAAACAAGTTATCATACTAAACATATCTATGAGACATAAAGAGAGAAATTAATAACACATCTAGTAAGAAAGGAAAAGAGAACTAAACATATCTGGTAATAAAGGAAAAGAGAAATTTTGCCCTTACATTATATAACTTGACACTGCCTACATCTTTACTGTCTGATGTTGCTGAAGGTTCCCAGTATGTGAGACAGACTGGAAACATGGGGAGAGAGCGAGGGGGATAACACAACAAAGGGACCCAGCTTGAATCGAACCAGGGGCAATGCAAGTATCTAATACACCAAAAAATGCAGTGTTTTTTTTACACTGTCTTAATTAAGGTAATTTATTATCAGTTGAGCACTAAAGACAGATAAACAAATAGTCATCACAGTCACAAAACTACACAAACTAATGTGAATAACACATACATTATTAGACAAAAAAAACCCCTCTAAAATAGTCTTTATGTTCTGTCAACCCATAAAGGTAGTTGCAAACATACTATTTCAGCTGTAAAACATTGTATCCAATAAAGATGTCCTCTGGATAACTTTTCCTTTTCTATGGGATTCTATGGGGAAACAACTGTAGTGGTCTCAAAAAATGACTTCCTGAAGAGCATAAACTCACAAACAAGCAGGTTTCAAAAGGCCATTCTGTGATATACACCATCATCTGGAGCTGATAATGTGCAGCTTTTGTCAAGAGTTTCAAATTAAGTTAAGTTTCAAATTAAGTGATAATTTCTTACTGTTTTTCAGAAGTTGATAATCCAGTCTCTCCCCTTGTTAACTTAAATGTTTACGTGACTGAACTTTGACTATTTAGAAGTGGAATTAGAATATTTGGTTAGGTGTGTCATTGATTTCAAAACTAATTTTGGTGACTGTCAGATGTCTTGATCCAATCACATACAGCAAACTTAGTCTGTGGAGCCTCCTTTGTTATTCAGGATGGCTTCGTGTCAATGGCAACAAGGACAGACTGTTCCTGGGAACTTCGCTGCATGTTTACTTTTACATCAGACCAGTCTGTAAATTACCATAAACTGTAATAAACTATACATGATACAGATGGAGGTTTATTAGTTCTGTGTTTGAAACAGATTCCCAAGTTTTAACGGTCATAAAGCTTCAACCATCATAAAACCTGCTGGAGTTAAAAGAGTTTTAACCCGAGGATCCTCAGTGTCTCTGACCTGTTCAGCCACTTGTTGGCGGTATCCAGCGGGGCCGGCAGGCTGCTGCGCTGGCGCGTGTGGTGCCACAGAGTGACCACAGGCGTAACGTTGGCCTGCAGCAGCTGATGGATGAAGCAGCGGTAGTAGCCCAGCAGAGTGGTGTTGGGATGAGCCACGTCACCTGTAGGCACCAGAGCTGACCAGTTGAGGGAGAAGTGGAAGTGGTTTACCTCCACCTGCCGGATTTCGTCCACCTAAAAAGAGGGAGGTAGATAAACGTGTCACAACTTAAACTTTTATACACACTGGTGCAACAACACACATACAAACCTTTTTAAAATTGTGCCTTTTAAATACTAAAGCTCATTGCTGCGGCAGTACCCTATACAAGTACATTACACTAAACCTTCCTGCAAATCGGTTTTTGAACCCCTACAATTTGCACTTTCAACAGTACAAATATGAGTGTAGTTTCAAGAAAAAGTCTTTCACAGTCTCACGGATCAAAAACCGTGAGACAAAAAATTCTGCACGCTGTCGATCCCTTGTAGGCAGCTTTATTATGAGGTTTCTGTCCTCTGATCTTCATTATTTTATAAATACGTACCCCAAGTGACAAAAATGTTTGTTTAAACAAAGGTATAATTATTAGAGAACACTGAGAAAATCAGTGTTCTACGATCTATTTTGCATTTCGGCGTTACTTTGAGCTGCAACAAGGACATGATCCCTCACTGACTTCCCACACATGAATGTGAATGTAGTGAATGGAAAGGTACACTGGGGTCTGGGGTCCATAATGTGCCTGTTATGTTACGGCATCTGTGAGAAATATACTTTTCCGTACAAAATTATTTTTGAGTGTGTAAAGCTATTCAAGAGATAAACGTTGGACTGGCAGGAGGACCCACCTGTTGTCGGATGGTGGCGTAATCGGCGTAGTGTGTGGCTCGGCGTAAAGGTGGCGCGCTGAAGCCCTCCAGCCTCATCAGCTCTCCGTTGTTGGAGATGGTCCACAAGTAAACACTGGGGTCTGCAAACTGGCTGGGCGTGGTCTCCACCTGTGGTATTGAAGAGAAACAGAAGAAAGACACCAATGTAAACATGCACTCACTCGCCCTCTCACCACATGTACATAATACACACAAATGCAAATAAAGCGCAAATGGGACAAATCAATTTAACAGTTGGCACTGTGCTGTTGAGCTCAGCTGGCAGACGGTGTGAGGTTACGTGGTTTATGATTAAGAGAGGATTCATCGTCATTGTTGTTTCTGAGCTGGACTTTCACCATGAAAACAGCAAGTTCAAAATAATCTGATGAACATGATGTAACTTGGACAAAGAGGAGAGGAAATGCAGCTACTATTTTTTTTCAATTTCTTTTCTCACAACACTAAATCAGAGAATAAAATAATAATAATAATAATAGGACTTCAAAATGTCCAACAGAGCTGTGAGTTAAATATAGCAGCATTCAGCAGCACACAAAGTTGATGTCCGAAAATAACAAGTGGAATTAATGTAAAATACAGAATGCTGTCTTTTGCTTTTTGCAGCATTAACAAAACTTCCCACTTCACTAAATATTAGCGAGGTTTATACTGAATCTCTGAACCAAAGTTAATATGTTGTTAATGTTTTCTCAAGTTCCTCTATTACTGAGGAAGTATTTGTGTTTCATTCATTATCGGACCTCTGCCCTTTGGCACATTTGACCCTCCACAACTCACATACAGTACACACACTCCTTCCTCTCATCCTCAACACACACACAACAAATACATATACCTGAATGGAGTTGGCAGACACCCCCAGGCAAAATTACACAGGAAGACTCCTTGTGCTGGTCTGCTCTCTGGGAGTTCTGGGAAACCGTTCCTCTGGATGACGTTTCTTTAGGAACAATGAATAACCATCACTTCAGGAGGAGTTGAGCTGTGAGTGAAAACTATCTCCGTAGTCGTAAGGCAGCATTACATGTGCCGTTCTGTGCACAGTTTTATCAAAAAAGCTCTTTTAAAGACTAAACTGAAACCATAGCTGTGGATGTGTCATACCATACTTTACGTGCTGAGCTTTTCTTTTGTCAATATATAGGACAATGTATTGGTCAACTTATCTGCATTTGAAATATTAAAAATATGATATCTGTATTGATATCTATACTATACCAGCTACTTTGGAACAAACAAAAAACATTTTCGATGAGTGAAGTGCACGGTCAGTGCACGTTTACTGACAAGAACCAGGAAAAGAGATCATATCTCACCAATATTAGCTTCTCTACACTGGCTCCCTGTAAAATCCAGAATAGAATTTAAAATCCTTCTCCTTACCTTCAAAGCCCTAAATGGTCAGGCACCATCATATCTTAAAGAGCTCATATTATCCTATTACCCCACTAGAGCACTGTGCTCCCAGAATGCAAGGTTCCTTGTGGTTCCTAGAGTCTCAGAAAGTAGAATGGGAGCCAGAACCTTCAGCTATCAAGCTCCTCTTCTGTGGAACC